>JAQIWS010000256.1:0-31286 GCA_034696085.1 Stigmatogaster subterranea | reverse complement strand
CCTACCTTGACCCCACTGATAAGCGACTAATCCGACCAAGCAAGTAATCTGAATGTGGCGGAATTGATCGGGTTCCGGTAGAAGTGCTAGTGGGTGATTACCATTTTAAAAGATTAGTTTAGGTTGGTTTACGCTTAGATAAGAGGATTGAACCTCGTTATAATGAAATTGAAGTAAATGAGCAGTTGTAATGGACCCTTGTTGTAATAAACTATTTTGGTCAACGCAAAGGAATATTTGTTCTACGTAATAAAACTTTTTGTAAAATGAGGTTTTCCACGTACAAGTAATAGTCATAAATCCTTCTTAAATTTACATAAAAAAGGTAGTCTAAGAATATTTTGGGTCACGGTTAGGGATGGCATGCGATTTTTATGAATTTATTTTTGTAATATCGGTGCCTTCTAACGCGCATTTTCACCTTGATCAAGGAAACGACACGGTAATTTCCATAAATCACATTTTTCCAGGGATCAAGGTTTATTTTTAGTCGCTAGATTATTCGCCAAATGAGGGTTATTTTCGGATCTAAACGATTATGAATCACGAAATGCACTTTTAATATCTCCAAAGATAGACAACATTTTTAAAAAGAGAAATTAACTTGGTCGTAATCGATGCTCATCACGTTAACGACTTTTAGTGCAAAATTTTTTGTTTTGATTTTTTGGAAGTTCACTTAAAAAATAAAATTTCTTAATTTACAAATTTTTTCTTGTAAACAGATGCCAACGGAAACTTGGACCCAGAAGCAGGTATCCCACCAGGTAGTTACCAAAGTCAAAGACGGCGCAGTCGCGCTGTTTTGTACCAACTTTCAGGACATTACCGTCAGGATAAAATCAAAAGCAAACTTAAATTGAATAACGTAAGTAAAAGCGGCGTGTAACGGAGAAAAAAAGAATTAAAATGAATTAAACAACAGAGGAAAAAAAACCAATTGGAAATTTCCAATTCAATTTCCTGTTCCCTGAAATGTAAGAAAAAATAAATGTTTAAACAAATAGGGATTTGTAGACTCAGTTTTAATTGAGTCGAGACTTTGATTTTAATTCGATTTCGGCTTACCTGACAGGTGAAATTGGAAAATTTTTTTGTCGTGTAAATATACAACTATTTTAAGTGTAGCATTAAGAGTACAAAATTTACTTAACAAAATAATAATTTTTGGTTTTGTTTGAAATTTTTGTTTGAAATTTTTGTTTTTGTTTTACATGCATCAAGCATACTGTTTATGAGGTAAATATAAACAATAAATTGTTGTATTTTTCTTTAAATTTGATTGTTTTTCGTTAGACACATTGTGATTTTCATGTGGTATATTTGTGCAAAGTTGCAGACTCCAATATCTTCGGATGCACATTTACAAACAGTTATATCAAGTTTACAATTGATGCAAGATAAAAATCATATTGCAAATCGCAATGTGTCTACTACCTTTTCTCTTTCTTTTATGTATTTAAGTATAAAATTTACTAAAATAAGTTTATTTAAAAATTCCTCTTTTTTTCTCTGTTTTTTTCTTTAATGCAGCGTTTCAACCCTTCATCTCCTTCCACATTCTCTTAAAAACTCATTACCGTATTTTATCTACTATTTAAAACTCCAATTTTCAAATTTTTTCAAACCCAAAAATTTTATAAGAATAAAAAATTGTAAAATTTTTGGAGAAAAAATTTTTTTTTGTCATATTTTTTCTTCTTAACACGTGAAATCCGATATTTTTTTGCGTTAGAACTTACTTCATGCCAGCACATTGCCAGAATACAAAACAGCAGCAGTGGAAAAATCGAAATTTATTCTGTCACATTACGGAATATTTAAAACTTGTTGGGATTGGCTTATTTTGGTGGCTACTTTCTACGTGGCGGTCATAGTCCCTTACACAGCTGTTTTCGTCAAAGGCGACAATCACGTCAGACCCTCTGTCGTCAGTGACGTCATAGTGGAAACTTTATTCATCATTGGTGAGTCAGCAAGTTTTCTTTTTCTGTTTTAAGTAGGTTTGTGGTCTGAAGGTTAAATGCAAATTTATCTGTCAAATAGAAAAATTTTTTATGTGTTTGATTTTATTGAAGCTTCAAATTTCGCGTATACAGTAAAACCCCGTTATAACGCGGACCACGAGGGACATAGTAACACTCGCGTTATCGGGTATAATGAGGCGAAATTTGCAAGGGATATCACTATACCCGCGTTACATCCGAATCCGCGCGTTATAACGGGATTTTACTTAAAAAGTTTTCTTTTGGGGAAAAATTAATAGTTTCGAGAAAATGTAATTAATTTTCTTTCCAGAAGCAAAATTTCTATACAAAAAAATTTTAATCTTTAAAGAAAATATTTGAACTTTTCGAAAAACAAACTTAAAAAAAATTGTATCAAAAACAAAAATTTTCTTATCAAAACAATTTTAATTATTTACCTTGAGTATTGAATTTTTCTAACAAAATTTCCCCCGTGTTCTTCAATTCAGACATTCCGTTAATTAATCCAACTAAGCTCTTAATTTTACATGCTTTAAGTGCTACCCCAGTGACCTCACAGTCAGAACAACAATTTTCTCCTTATTTACCAACATCCCTGTTGACTTCAATTATTTCCCTAAAACTTACGAATAACGATCAATTTACACGTCTGCTTGCTGTAAATTCTCTAATTTTATCATCTTGAAATTTAACATCAAGTTTACTAAGTTCTCCAAAATACGTGATTTTTCGGTAGACTTCACGAATTTAAAAATTTTCCTCTTCAAAAAGCATTTTATTCTTAATAAATCAGGAAAGTAAAATCTTCCAATAAAATTGCTGTTTTTCACAATTTGTTTGTGAAAATTTTTTATCAGGTAATAATCAATAATGTTAAATATTGTTTAATTTTTGCAGATATTATTCTTAATTTCCGCACAACATTTGTGAGTACAAAGGGTGAAGTTGTATCTCATCCCAAATCCATATCAATTCATTACGCCAAAGGATGGTTCATCGTCGATTTATTGGCTGCTTTGCCCTTCGATTTATTATACGCTTGCGAAGTTTATGACAAAGTAAGGATTATAATTTTACTTTTAAATAGATAAACAATACTAGTTATTTCAGTATTTAGTTTTAAACGTTAAGATTTTATATACAACACACAAAAATAAAACGAATCCACATTGAAAACAAAATTTTCTACGACACCTGAGACCAGCGTTTGTGAATTCAGTGGGTGTAAAATCGTTTTTGGTAACTCAAAAGATTTTCAATGCAGACTTTGAATGCATCTCCTGCAGAGCACTGTAAGGATTTTTTCCTCGCTTGCTCTAAGCTCTAAACTGAGCGTAGTCTTTAATCCACTGAATTTAAATTAGAAAAAAATAAATTGTGGGAGGTTTAGTTTCATTGTCTCTTTAACGCGTTAAAAAATGTTTTAGCGGAGTTATTATCATAATTTTGATATTAAGAAACTGAGAAAGCAGAGAGTTGTAATTTTTGGAATTGTCGTCGTTTGTTTTGCCTATGAGCTAAATTGACAATAATAAATGTAAGTGGGGGGGAAATGTTGAATATTGAAAAGTCTGTAGTGGAATTAAAAACGAAGGAAAGGGAATGTCGGAGAATGAAAAATTTATGGAAAAACGTGACGGTGTAGCGACAAATTTTTAAAACGCTCCTGGAAAACACGAAAAAACGTGTCTGAAAAGTTGGGAAGGTAGAACATATGTGAAAAAATTAGGGAAAATTGAAGAATCCGTGAAATATGATTTTGGAAAAAATGGCACAACATTGTAAACAATGTAAAAAAAAATTATGGAAACTTGGCAAAAATTAAAACGATTTGAAAAATTACTGCGCACAACATATCAGCAGTGGGGTTTCACACGAAAGACAGTTTTAAAATTTTAAAGACGCTTACTCAGGTCAAGTTATTCTCTGTCAGGCGTGAATGGTTGTAAGGAGATCACAAAATGTCACAGTAAGCAGTCCTTGGTGCGAAGCAAAACGAGCGCCTTTTTTCCCTGGTGAATTTATTACGGTGTTCACGTGTTGTAAAGCAAAGCTGGTCTTAGTGCTTGTAGTTTTGGGTCTGGTTGAAAATTACAACCAAAATATGGGAAAAAAAAGTTAAATGACTTGAAGAAAACACGTTGACAAAACTGAAAAGGACAACGTGATAAAATATGGGACAATTCTTGAGAAGTGGGAAATAACCACAATATATAAGAATACTTGTACGTGAAAAATCAAGAAAATGTTTGGGAAAAAACAAGAAAATTTTTCTAGAAACTTATAAAGAGGTGAAATGAAGAGTGAAACAACTGAGAGACGCGTGTTGAAGATGGAAAACTTTCCAAAACACTGAAAAAATTCTTGTTTTACACTCACGTCACGTCTTCAATATCTTTTCTTCCGTACAATATTTTACTCTACTCACTCAAATTTGGTTGCTTCAGGCGATCAAACGCAACGAAAACAACTACGCTGTTAAGTGTATCAATAACTTAACTGAAAACACAAACATTAACCAACACCAAAGTTAAAATGCTAAAACACTGCGAACTAGGATTTTCCATTAACAAAATTTACTTGAAATTTATATATTTTGGCGAATTTCTAATGTTGTTTCTTCTTTTTATCAAGGATACGTTGGTTCATTTACTAAAATTGACGCGGTTACTTCGACTAGCGCGGTTATTTCAAAAATTGGATCGTTATGCGCAATATAGTACAATCATCTTGACATTATTGATGCTCATGTTTTCGTTGGTGGCTCATTGGCTGGCTTGTATATGGTATCTCATCGGAACTGAAGAACTTGACTTTAATTCTGCAGGTATGTAATTGCATCTTATGTGAAAATAAAAATGTCACCTGGTGGAATTCAAAACATTAATTTTCAGTAACTAATTAATTTGTAAAAGAGAGTTCTAGAATGACATAAATTTAGTTTTGCAAATATTGAGTTATTATTGGTAAACAAGTGGTTTTACTGAAGTGTAGAATTTGCAACTTGTCAACAGAAAATTAAAGTTGACTGAAAAATGGAATTGAAGAAAAAATTCATGAAAATTTGAAAAATTTGAACAAAATTTATGAAAATTTGAAAAATTTGAACAAAATTTACGAAAATTTGAAAAATTTGAACAAAATTTATGAAAATTTGAAAAATTTAAACAAAATTTACGAAAATTTGAAAAATTTGAACAAAATTCAGTAAATTTTGAAAATTTCAATCCACTGCACATAAATTTCTCAACATATTGTAATTCGAAATTATTTCAGTAGAATTTACAAAATTTTATCAAAATTTGGAACGATTTCCAAAGAATTTTTAAAAAAGTCTTTTTCTAAATTTGACATTTCTATTTTTATTTTCATTGGATTTACTATCAAATTCCCCACAGTTCAATAATTTCTAAGACGGTTCAATGACATTTAATTTCCTTAAATTTTTATCGCCTTCGCAATATTTTTTTACGCCAGATAATGATATTTAATTTCCTCCACATTTTATTTTTCAAAACGCACAATTTCTGTTTCCGCTATGATAATATTTTTATCTTAAAATTTAATCTATTTTTTCCTTTTAAATAAAAATCAACTTTTCCAGCAAAAAAAAAAAAAAAAAATTCTAAACACCAATAGCGCTCTTTTCTCAGAATTTCAATAAAAATCCAAAATGACTCAATACCCATAAAACTAATACTAAAACCCCATTCAACATCAATCGTAAATTGATTTTACTGTTATTCACTTTTTCACAAAATTTCTCTAATTTTTATTCACTGTTCACGTTAAGTAATTTTTACCAAAACTTAAAAAAAAGGAATTAAGTAAAGGTAATAAATTTATTAACGACAAGAAAACAGTTAAATCACCTCGTTATGAATCTCTTTTAATAATGCTCCAAGTGCTGCCCCCTCGTAAAATGCTTTTGCCCGTATAACAAAAATGGCGGGCATAAAAATCTTGATGGGCACGCGAGACGTGTTTGTTTAGAATTTTTAGAGGTTGGGTTGCAAAAGCGTAATCATAATAAAAGTTGGCGAATGATGGAGAGTACAATGAGGTGACAAGATAGTCGTTTTGAGTTGTGCGTGTTGGATGTTAATTAGGTTTATTTTTTGAAGGAAGAAGGAGGTTGGAATTTGAATTTTTATTGCCTTCTGACAGTTGGTTATGTAATTGCATGTCGTTGTACGGATTTGTTTTCCGTGGAATGATGGAATTTTTCTGTATGTATTATTGAATGCTTTTCTTGACGTTGAAATTTTAGAAAATTTGCTAAATTACTTTAGATGTAAATTGAATTTACTGACTTTAAATTGAAGTGGCAGGTGTGAATATTGGTTGGTCATTAGGTGTAGGTTGGAATTTAGGCTGAATTTTAAAATTTACTTTATTTCCTGTAAGTTTGGCTGAAACTTTGGATTTTTATTGAATATATTTGTCTTATCTTTTCATTCAAATTTTTCTTGCTGTAAAATTTTTTGGAATTTGTCATGAAATTCGTGAAGAGCATTGGAATTATTTTAAGATTGTGTTCAATTTTAGTTGAAATTCATTCAAAATTTTAAATTATTCCAAAACCTCAATATAGAAAAATATTATTGTGTTATTCAATTATTGGAAACTTCTATTTACAAGTAACCTAAAATTTTAGCTACCTAAAATTTCTGGTTGAACTTCATCCGTTTACAAAATCTTCCCAAAAAACTCAATTCAATTTCCACATTCCATCAAATTTCCAACTACCTGCTGAATTCCATCATCACTCAATATCAAAAATTGATTGAATTTCTAATCCTACTTCAATTTTTTCCCCTACCAATTGATTTCCTATACATCACTCTTCAAACTTTCCCCAAATAATTTAAACTTGTATATTTTAAAATATTAATTGAAAATTCTAATTGAAAAAACTTTTTCATATATCTCAAGGTTGGCTTCAAGAGCTGAATCGTCGTCTTGAATTAAACCGAACAATGCCAGATCCGAAAACGTCTTACGTCACTGCACTTTACTTCACCTTAAGCAGCTTGACAAGCGTCGGTTTCGGCAACGTGTCAGCCAACACCAACGCTGAAAAGATTTTCTCCATTTGTACTATGCTAATTGGAGGTGAGTTCAAGCATTGAATAAATAATGACATCAATAAACTAAAACAAACAAATAAACAGAAACTTCAACTTGTTCATTATTAATGAAATTATTGATAACCGTAGTCAATGCAATATAACTATATATAAATTTTGTGTTGGAGTCTTCATTATTTTAATATTTTATATACAAGTATATTAATTGTGGTAATGTTTTGATTTACTCAATTTTACCAGCATGGTGTTGATCGTAAATCATCCACATTTTTGCTACTTGTTTTACACAATGTGTGTGTGGAATTTATGTTGCAAATGTGATGTTCGTTAGCGAAACAATAATGTATTGTATCACGCATGCGTAGATGCAGTGCGCGCTATATGTATTCAAGTTCATGGTTCTGCTTTCCCATTTAGTTTTGTTGTTGTTTTCTGGGTAAATAATAGATATTCTAGGGGTACTATAAAATAAGCCATTATGTTGGATAACATGGTCTTGCATAGTGAAAATAAAATTTAGGAGTGAAATTATCTTGCAAGTTATTAATGCAATAATTAAGTTATTATGGTGTTGGTTGGAGTAATTAAAATTTCTGGAAGAGAAACTCGCAATTTTTAGGTGATTAAATAACTTTAGTTGCACCATTGTTGATTTCACGTTAACTTTGTTGTATTTGAATTTTAAGCAAGAAATTTGAATATTTATAAATTAAAAACTTTGAAATTTTATTTTTTTAATTCGAAATTTGACAACTTTTTGAATTATTAATTTTTATGTTTATTTTTTAGCATTAATGCACGCGGTCGTGTTTGGCAACGTTACTGCCATCATTCAACGAATGTACTCTCGTCGCTCACTCTACCAAACCAAATGGCGAGATTTGAAGGAGTTTTTAACACTCCATCAAATTCCAAAACAACTCAAACAACGAGTAGAGGAGTTTTTTCAAACCATGTGGTCATTAAATCACGGAATCGATGCTAACGAGGTTTTGAACTAACTTCGATTAAAAATTTAAATATTTTAACAAAGTTTACACTTTTCTCTTTTCCACCAACGCCATCTCGTATCCACCAACCTAAATATTTTAATTTTTGTTAATGTCGTTTTAAACAGATTTTACGCGAATTCCCCGATGAACTTCGTGGTGATATTTCAATGCATTTACATAAAGAGATTTTAAGTTTACCTATTTTTGAAAGTGCATCGCAAGTGAGTGCAAAAAAAATTTAAAACTATTCACAAAATTTAAAATTTTGATTTGTTATTACAGGGATGTCTCAAATTGTTATCCCTCCATATCAAAACCAATTTCTGCGCTCCTGGAGAATATTTAGTCCATAAAGGAGATGCTTTGTGTTATATTTATTATTTGTGCAATGGATCGATGGAAATATTGCAAAATTCAATGGTAGTCGCTATATTAGGTAAGATAATCCGGTTCAGAGTCTTAGCGTTAAATATAATTTCTAATCATTGAATTTAATTAGGAAAAGGAGATTTAGTTGGTTACGACATATCTCACGCGACTGATCCTTGTTTAGTGAAGTCGAGCAGTGACGTCAGAGCGTTGACGTATTGCGATTTGAAGTGTATTAATGTCTTAGGATTGTTGAACGTTTTAAAACTGTATCCTGAGTTTGCTGACCAGTTTGCGAACGATATTCAACATGATTTAACTTATAATTTAAGAGAAGGATACGAGAATGATGTAAGTATTACTGTACAAAAACAACAAAATTTTTACATCAGAGAAAAATAAATATTGTTATTTTATCGTTAGCATGACGATATGAACAGTCCTCCCGCCATCGCTTTGCCCTCCATTTTAGAAGATGATGAAAGCAATGATAATTATGATAGTCACTCATCACCGCCATTATCACCTAAATCTCCAATGCCCAATAATCCGAGACCTCGGTTTACCTTTCTTACGATACCTGGAAGGTGATTAAAGTAGATGTTTTTGTTGTTGCAGAAGTTTGGTTTTAAAGGAATATTTCGGGTTAATTTATTGCTCAAACAGAAGAATTATTGCATTGTTTTGTTTTATTTTTGTGTACGAGTTTTTATTAATATCTGTCGTAATGGGTAAAGTTTAAATTACTTTGAAGTATTCCTTTAAGCTATTTGACAAGAATGAGGAATGACTCTAATATTGTGAAAAATTTATTACGCTAGTGAGGACGGAAGGTGTAAAATTGATTCAAAGAGACAAGGGAATATGAAGAAAGATAAATTGTGTCTCACGAATGGATTCCATCCAGGTAATAAATGATGAGATTTGCTTTCTATTTCTTTAATTATTGACGTAGAGGTGTGGCACTGTATTTGAATTCCAAATTATCTCACCACAAAAACTTAGAAATATGAAACAAACTGTTTTTTTTTGTTTTTTTTTAAATGAACAAAAATATTTTTTGTTGATGTAGGTTTAAGGCGTAAGAGCGGTTCACTGGAATCCTTGGAAACGAAACAAAATCAAAATAGTTTTGAAAGGCTGGATGTACAAATGTCATCCTTACAGAACAGTTTCGCGACTCTAGGAGAAGAGGTAATTGCCAAGTTATTTTTGTCATTAAAAAATCCCTTTTTCTTCAGTTGCCACCTAAATACACTGTAGACCCGTTACAATGCGGTCATTGGGTCCAACATTTTGGTCCGCGTCATAAGTGAATCCGCATTGTAACGAGTTCAGAAAAATTTCGTTTTCTGGGCCCATTACATTTTTACTACGCTGGACTCAAAATAAAATACGCGCTACGTGGCTTAGCTTTACTAACAGATGATCTAAACAATAAATTGCGCAAACAAGTCTGGACAAATGCACAAGTGCGTGCACAAATGCTCAGAAACACAAGCGTGCACATGTGAGCACAACAGGCATGAAAATGCACATGCGAGCTACAACGAATTTTCGAGTCAACCCCTGTTTAGAAATATATTAAAACGAAATCGGGAGCCAAGCCCCGACCGCATTATAAGCGATCCCGCGTAGTAACGGGTCGCGTTGTAACGGATCTACAGTGTATTGCTTTAACATACGTACATTGACCTTTAAACCTACATGATTCACTCAGGTTCGACACGCGTTGCGCTGCTTGGAAAAATTCGGTGTCATCAATGACGCCGGGTTTCATTCCAATCAATCGCTTCAACCCTCTTTACTGGGGGTCCCGTGCGAAGATTGGGCAACGCCTTTAGCACGAAGTTCATCGCATCCGCCAGGAATTTTTCACAGCGATGCCACTGAGCGACAAGATCGAGAAACACAGACGGATTTGAGTTTACTCGAACCTTACTTAGAAATGTTGATGCGCAGAAAAACATCAGCGTCTTCGCCGCCGTTATCGGCGAGATTCAACACGAGCAACATTCCGTTGTTGCAGATAAGCGACGACGAAATTCGACTCGTCGATTTGTCGGAATCGTCGTCTGAAAACGACACATCGCTCACCCGGTCCCACGAGCGAACTCCCCTCTTAACACCAACTCACACAGCAGATGGAGATAGGAACGCTAAGTAGGAAATATACTAATTATGCCTTAAATATTTCACCCGCAGTTTGAACAATTTGATTTTTGGGGGTTTTAGTTTCTGTGGGGAAGAGTAAGTAAGTTTAGACAATCTTGGATATTTAATTATGATGTAAATTTACAAATGTTTAAATTTGAGGAATTTTCTGTTTTGAGTTTTGTTTAATTTCTTTGGGGAATGTTTTGAGTTGTATTTTTTTGAGGGAATTGGGAGTTTATTGAGTGGATCTGATGTAAATATTGGAAATTGAGTTAATTTTGGGTTGAAGTTTGGATTTCTAGACAGATTTGCACATTTCGGAACAAAGAGAAATTTTTGTCAAGTGTTTTAGGGATTTTTCGAGTGATTGGCATATTTTTCATATTGAAAATATTGTTGAAATTATGCAGATGACATGTTGAATAGTTATTAAAAACTGGAGAATTTTGCAGGTTTTTGGGCTCTGTTTTTGATGAATTTAGGTTAAATTTAGTCTAAAATTTGGAAATAATGAATAATTTTGCGAAGTTTAAACAAAATTATGCAAATTTAAAAATTATGTTTGCATAATTTTATTTACACTTCGCAAAATTCTAAATATACAGTTAAGTATTTTAATTTTTGATTGTCTAAAAGGAGCTTGAAATTTCAGTATATCGGAACTAACGCAAAATTTTAGACTAATCTTAGGAATATTTGCACATTTCACGTGAAATTATGCAAACAAAATTTCAGAGACTAATTCAAGAGTTTTTTTTTAGAAAGTCGAATTTTTTGCACAGAAAATTGAAAAGATCTTTACTAAATTTTGAGATATTTTAGAACTGATTTTCTTCCATAGATTAACAATTATTTGCTACATTTTTTCAACTTTTAAACAATAAAATTTAGGGTAATTTTAGATCAATCGTAGAACTGCTGAAAATGCTAAAAAAAATTGTTTTAATGAGAAAAAATTTGAATCCTTGCGCAAACTGTCTAATAACATCCTACATTAACTTAAATTACGTACAATCTTAAACATAATACAGGAAAACCTTTATAAAAAAAATGAGATAGCTCTTTAAGAGTAATTATAAAAAATCTCACCTATTGCCTTAAAAAATTATAATATCGAATAAGCACAGAATAAAATTACTTTTCACGTATTTTTCAGATTGAAATTATACAAAAAAAAAAAAAAGTAAAATCACGTATGAAAAATTTGTGTTTTGGAAATTACAATCCAAAATTACAGTAGTATTTCGATTTATTTTAATTTATTTCATTTTCACCTAAATTTGATTTCCACACTTTTAATTTTTCAGAGTGTAAATAATTTCCACAATCGTGTACATATATATTTTTTTTGTAACTGTAGACGAAGGAAACATTTCTACCATGTACGTATTACGTCATTGTTTAGTCAAATTGAAAAGATTTGTGATCATTTTGTTCCGTTGTATTTATTTCCTAATTGCGTTTTAGCCCCATCTTGTGACACAATTTGTAAATTTCGTACGTAATAGATCACAGGCGTTTAGTTTGTATTTGCGTTTATTATGATTAAACATTAAAAAGAAAGATTAAATATTTCAGAAAAAAAGAATTGGCTGTCGTTCTACAAGGTAGTATTGCTACTTTAACATATCACACATTATTGTTTAAATTACTATATAAAATTTGTATTATGTTTAAACAGTACTATTGAATGCATTGTTGAAACAATGTGAGACGAAACATCCATGTTGAAACATAGTTGAACAGTATTGAAAATAATGCACACATTATTGGAACAAATTCATTGTTGATTGACATTGTTACAATAACGTGCAAGAATGGATGTACAGTATTATTGAAACAAAATTGTCACACAGGATGAATTGTTATAACATTATTTTAACCAGGATTGTTACTGTTATTTCTAAGGTTAACAAACAAATTTATTGCTGAGTTCATTGTTACATCACAGATTAACAATGACAGCAGCAATAATGAGATAGTATTCTATCATGAATACAATTAGTAGTATTGCCAAATTTATTTACTCTAATAATAGTACCAACTGGTACAAAATTATTTGACCACGCGTCAGATTTCATTGTTGCTTCTAGTAAAGCACCATTTGGTTCTACAACAATAGTCAACCGATAAACATTCTGAAATCCTTTTGCTTTCGCTGTGGACACGTTTGGGATTATCTTAACCGCGTTATTAATAGATGACAGTTGCAACGGCGTGCATTGGGGTGAATGAATCAGCAAGTTGTTCACGTGTTTAACAATGTCATAAGCAATAATGTCCAACTCTGTGGTGTTTGGTGATAACTGAACTTCTTGTTCGCACGGACAATATTCAGGTGGAATCCCCGCTTCTTCGCATGTCCTGGATTTAGGATGTGGGTGAAACAAGCTAATCCCAAACTGACTCCACTGTTTACGAGGTTTGTCAAACCGCAACGTCACAGTATCCATCAACAAATCATACACATCAAACCAAGACGACATTCGATGCCGATTAAATCGTAAATTCTTTTCCAGATGTGGAAATTTTGTTCGTAGATTGTCCGATAGTGATATAGCAAAAAATGGCATCGCAGCTTCGATGCGTCCTAGTTGAGTACTCCACCTAAATGATCCAAAATTAATCCCGTGATCACTCATCACAATCAAAATTGTATTTTGAGACTGATTGTCGTGATACCAACGAAAAAATTGACTTAATTCATTATCTAACACTTGAACTAAATTTAGTTCATCGTGACTTAACGCTCCTAATGACGTTAAGGTGAAAAAGGAGTAATTCTTAAACACTATTAAACTTTGTTTGATAAAATCTAAGATCAATTGATGTTCTGGAATATTGCCAAAACAATGTCCACTTGAACGATCGCTGATTTTTTTATAGTGTTCATTCATTGCAATCCAAAATGGCCTCATGTAGTAATCAGTTGGTTGAGTTTTAAACCCTTTTTCTAAGTAATTGAACGCTGTAAAATCAGGCATATCTTCTGCTAACGATGTGACATATCCAGCTTGGGAAAAATTCTTCCAGATAAACGGCCAATCATCAAATCCATTGTTCTTAGATGGTAAATCTTTACCACGAACATTTTTTCCTGTTAACAACGCACCTAGATTAGGATATGTATTTTGACCAACTTTGATCAACCCTTTTAAAACCACTGATGACATTTCTTCAGTCAAAACTTTGTAAGTTTTTGGTAATTGCCGAATAAAATTTGATTGTGACACCGCGTCCAACATAAATATTTGCACGTTTGGTTTGAAACGGTTAACATCAAACTGTTCCAAATGAGAATAAATCTTTGGAGGTATCCATGTATGAATGTTGCTATAACGCAACGCGTTACCACGTTCACAATCAACAATCACAAACGCACTCTGAAGTTGCACTTTTCCAGTGAAAACACTCTTCTCAAACTTTGTTATTGCGTCATCATCACCGATTGACATTTTAAATTCTTGATAAAAACACGATAAACTCTTTGCTTTAATATGACTAGACTTAATTTCAGTTCTATTCCACTGTAAAACACCATCTAGCGTTAGTTCAGTTAAATATAACTGGATTTGTTTACACTTAATCGGAGCTACTTGAAAATAAAAACGTTTTGCGCGTTCGTCCCAGGGGTCGAGTCTCGGCAGCAAACATCCAGAGGATGATCGATCTCTGTAGGAATGTTGTTGCACGAATGCCACGTAATTCCAATGAAAATAAATCTGTTCTGTCGTGAAGATGTAACCGAGATATAATCCACTCGCTGAACTGAGAATCAGTAAAAATTTCAGAACGTTTCGAAGAGATTTCCGTAAGTAAATTTTCTTAGCGTTGCAGTGGAAGAAAAATATCATCATGGAAAAATTTATGGGGATATTTTGTTTCCTAGAACGAAATGATAAAATTAAGTGGTTTTGAATTATTTAAGCTTTGGACTCTGGTAATTAGAGAATATTTGTTTTAGACAACCAGGCTCAGATTTTTTTACAGAATTTGGAATATAATACGTAATGATTATAATTTTGTAACTATGTAGATATTAATACTTACGGTTTGCTGTTAAAAAAATTATATTTTCGAAGATTTTCTTGTGCGGATGATGCGAAGAGATCTCCGCACACTTCCCCGCTGATTATTGATTTCCTGAATCAGACTAGTCTCAAACGCAGGCCCCGAGTTTTCACTACCTGATTCTAAATGCGCTGAATCTGTAATACTCCCTTGTATCGAGAGTATGAAATTACGTCATACAAGTGAAATTTCCAATTAGAGATATTGGAATTTACTTATTCTTAATAGAATTAAATAAATGTTTTAAAATTTAGTTTTATATATTTTACATTTTTGTTTAAAATATAGTTTATAAAGAATGACGACATCTCCAGCAGAGAGAAGAAAAACACGATTTGTTTGAAGAGGATGCTTCAAGTTCATACAGTAAGTTTATTTGTTACAACATTATTAATATTGTAAATTTACTAACTTGGATTTTAGCAATGACAACAACAGTAATGTCTAAGGATACGATCTTGGGTACAATTGACAGTATCATCAAATTCGTTCAATCTAATGATCAATCCAACTGGTAAGTAAACTCTTGACCACGCATCAGATTTCATTGTAGCTTCCAACAACGCACCATTGGGTTTTACAGCAATAGTTAATCTAACGACATTTTGAAAACCTTTGGCCTTAGCTGTGGATTGATGAGGAATAATTTTAAATGCACTATTGACTTGTGCTAAACTTAATGGAGTACATTGAGGTAGGTTAATTAACAAGTCGTTTACGTATTTTATAACATCGTTTGCAATTTTAGTTAAATCATTTGCAGACTTTGGAGAAAGTTGAATTCCTTTTTCGCATGGGCAATATTCGGATGGTATTCCAGCTTGATAGCACGTTCGAGTTGTTGGATGTGGATGAAATAAGCTAATGCCAAACTTACTCCATTTACTACGAGGTTCGTCGAATCTTAATGTGACAATATCCATTAACGTGTCATACACGTCGAACCAAGACGACATTCGGTGTTGATTAATTCGTAAATTCATTTCAAGATTTGGGTATAACTTACGAAGATTTTGTGGTAAGTACATAGTAAAAAATGGCATTGCTAATTCGGTACGTCCAAATTCGGTGTTTCTATAAGAACCATAATTAATCCCATGATCACTCATAACAATCAAAATCGTATTTTGGGAATGATTTTCGTGGAACCAACGAAATAGTTGAGCTAATTCATCATCCAGCACTTGAACTGAATTCAGTTCATCGTGACTTAACGCTCCTAACGACGTTAAGGTGAAAAAGGAGTAATTCTTAAACACTATTAAACTTTGTTTGATGAAATCCAGAATAAACTGATGTTCTGGAATATTGCCAAAACAATTTTCACTAGAACGTTCACCAAATTTTGTATAAATATTCAGCATTGCTAACCAAAACGGACGCATGTAGTAATCAGTCGGTTGATGGTTAAATCCTCTTTTCTTATAATTAAACGCTGGATCGCTTGGCATGTCTTCCGCGAAAGATGTAATATACCCAGCTTGAGAAAAATTGTTCCAAATAAATGGCCAAACGTCATATCCATCCATTATTGATGGCAGGTTACTAGGATGCACATTTATACCTGTTAACATTGCGCCTAAGTTAGGAAATGTATTATGTCCAACTTTGATTAATCCTTTTAATTCAACTGAAGACATGTCTTCAATTAAAACTTTATATGTTGATGGCAATTGACGAATAAAATTTGATCCCGATACTGCATCTAACATAAATATCTGCACATTCGGTTTTGAGTCATCAGATGGCTTTAAATCTGCGTAAATTTTTGGTGGGATCCATGAATGAACGTTATTGTAAAATACAGTATTATTTTTCGTACACGAAACAATAACATATGCTTCTTTTAGCTGCACTTTTCCAAAGAACACTGTTTCACGGAATTTAGAAATAGTAAAGTCGTTCTTGTCAGTTCTTGTAAATTCTTGGTAAAAGCAGTCTAAGTTCTCGATATTAACCGAGTTGTATTCGGTTAAATTCCATTGTAGAGTACCGTTTAATGTTACTTCAGTTAAAAACGGTTGGATTTTCTTGCAGGTAATTGGTGGAACTTTGAAGTAATATGGTATTGCGCGTTTGTCCCAAGGATCGAGATTTGGCAATACGCATCTAGATGATCGATTGCTGTTGTTGAAATTCTGTTTCACGAACATCGTGTAGTGTTTGTAGAAATAAAATTGTTCTACATTGTAATAAAGATATCCGTAATATACAATTGCTGCTCCGAGTAAGACGAATGGAGACAATATTGCAATGTTTCGGTCACATCTTCGTTGACACGGTTTTGTCAATTTAGCAGGAAGATAGGTTAACTTCATTTTGTTACAGTTTTCCAAAAAGACAAAAGTAAGATGGAGTGTATCAATTGTGACGTTTAGATTATTTATTCTGTTGTCTCGGTGACGATTATTGGGTAAACTGCCATTCGCGCTAACGAGCTGAAGATATTCATTGTTGTCAATTAACATGAATTGTGAGTACTGTAAAAAAAACAAATACTAAGACGATTATATGATTTATTGTATGGTCATTGACGCTAATTACACATCCTGTAATTAGTTTTAATAATTTAATTTCTGTTTATAAAAGTACTGTACGTCTCTGGTCAATAACGTTATACAAGAACACAACACAATAATTAAAAGGACATTTAAATTATACTATACTAACAGTTACAACAACAGTAATGTTTAAGTAAGTTATCATAAATACAACTTGTATTTGCAAATTTGTTTACTCTAATAATCGTCCCAACTGGTTTATAATTTTTTGACCACGCGTCAGATTGCATCGTTGCCTCTAGTAACGCACTACCTGGTTTTACACTAATAATCAATCTAAGAACATTTTGAAAACCTTTAGCCTTTGCTGTAGAGGGATTGGGAATTATTTTAACAGCGTTGTTAATGTGTGATAATGTTAATGGAGTGCACTCAGGTGAATTTATTAGCAAATTATTCACGTGTGTTACGATATCATTGGCAACGGTTGTCAAATCAACAGTGGAGTTTGGAGAAAGTTGGATCTCTTCTTCGCAGGGACAATGTTCAGGTGGGATACCAGCTTCATTGCATGTTCGCATTATAGGATGAGGATGAAACAAACTAATCCCGTTTTTACTCCATTGCATACGCGGACTGTCGAATCGTAATGTTACAATATCCATTAACATATCGTACACGTCGTACCAAGACGACATTCGATATTGATTATTCCGTAGATTAAGTTCTAAGTTTGGGTACAACTTTCGCAGATTTTTTGGTAAATATATTGAGAAAAATGGCAGTGTTGATTCGACACGTCCAAGTTGAGTTTGCCATCTGAAATTCCCAAAGTTAATCCCGTGATCACTCATTAAGATAAATATTGTGTTGTTGGAATGATGTTCGTAAAACCATCGACAGAATTGAGCTAATTCATCATCCAGCACTTGAATTAAATTCAAATAGTCGTGACTTATTTTTCCCACAGACGTAAACGTAAAAAACGAATAATTTTTATACCTTTCTAAACTTTGTTTAGCGAAATCTAAAATCAATTGATGCTCAGGAATGTTGCCAAAACAATTTCTACTTGAACGCATGGTAATGTTTTTATCAGTCATTGCTAGCCAAAACGGGCGCATGTAGAAATCAGTTGGTTGATACTTAAACCCTTTTGCCATGTAATTAAATGCCGTAAAATTCGGCATGTCTTCTGCAAATGACGTGACGTATCCAGCTTGGGAAAAATTCTTCCAAACAAACGGCCACTCGTCATATTCAGTGTCATTGGGTTTGTCATTTTTTGTAACGTTTGTCCCGGTAAGCAATGCGCCTAAATTAGGAAATGTGTTTATTCCCACTTTTATCAATCCTTTAATAATTATTGACGACATTTCTTCGGTTAAAACTTTGTACGTCGATGGCAATTGACGAATAAAATTCGATTGCGCAACAGCATCTATCATTAAAATCTGTACGTTTGGTCTCGAATTATCAGAAATCTTTAAATGTGCGAACGTTTTTGGAGGAATCCACCAGTGCATATTGTGATAATAACGTTTTCCGTTACGTTTGCACTTAACGATAACAAATGCTGCTTTTAATTGCACAGATCTTCGAAAAGCTCTTTTGGGAAGCTTTGTAATTTGAGAGTCATTCTGTGCATCTCTTATAAATTCCTGATAATGACAGTGTAATTTTCCTACAGTGATCGAGTTATATTCCGTTAGATTCCATTGCAGTTTTCCATTTATCGTTACTTCAGTTAAATATGGTTGGATTTTTGTGCATGAAAGTGGTGGTACTTTGAAGTAATAAGGTTTCACTCGTTCGTCCCACGGATCGAGTTTTGGGATCACGCATTCTGCAGAACGATTGTGACTGGCGAATTGTTGCACAAATGCTACGTAGTTGGAGTAAAAATAGAGTTGTTCAACGGTAAAAGAATATGCGTAGCGTAGTATCACAATAACATGGATAAGAACAAATAATTTCACGAAGTATTGAACGCATCTTAGTTGGTGAAGTCTTCTTACACTCGAGAAGATGTACATTATTAGAGGTGGTATCTTCATTACACCAAGTATTTCTACAAAGAAAGATAGATAAGTATGGAACAAACACGTTAAAATGAATCTGAAACGCTTAACTTAATACTACCCAGATCAAACGCTGAAACCGAAATTTCCTCATCGAGTTGTTAACGGTAATACACTGGAAACATTAATTAAATTACAATTACAATATTTTTGTAAACAATAATATTAAAGAAATGTTGTACTTTCAGAGTATAAACAGCAATACCTGTATTTACTGAAAATCACATGTGGTTTTTCTCCTCACATAAGTCCCAGTTTTCAAAGCTTCTAGTTCTTACTACTGCACGAAGAAGCAAGATGGTTTAGCCACCAGAAAATAATTTTATCACGTCAATTTACCAACGCAAATGAACATGTTTTGTAAAGAGCGGTGAAATAAATTGCAGTGAAAATGAATTACGCCTAAAACGTTCGACGTGACTAAGTGACAAGAATGAGCAATAATCAATCCGAACATGCAAAATTACTAACGCACGCGGGACGAAAATCAAATGATATGGTGTTGTATATTTTATTACTACAGTGCAGTGCACGTACTACAAAAAATTTTCTTGTGAAATCCAATTTTTTATTTCTGGCAAAAAAAGAATTTCAGCAATGACAACAGCAATAGTGCATCAGTAAACGGTCGTGAACACAGTTAGCAGTATTGCCAAATTTGTTTACCCTAATAATCATTCCAACTGGTTCGTAATGATCAGACCAAGCATCTGATTTCATGGTTGCTTCTAGTAGTATATCACTCGGTTTTACAACAATCGTCAATCTAAATACATTTTGAAATCCATTTGCTTTTGCAGATGTAGGATTAGGAATTATTTTAACAGCGCTGTCCACGTGAGAGAAACTTAATGGAGTACATTGGGGTGAGTTTATTAATAAGTTATTCACATATTTAACAATATCGTTAGCAGCAATAAGCAAATCAGGTGTAGTCTTTGGAGAAAGTGTAATCTCTTCTTCACAGGGACAATATTCAGGTGGAATTCCTGCTTCATCGCACGTTCGCATTGCAGGATGAGGATGAAATAGGCTAATCCCATGTTGACTCCATTGTTTACGAGGTTTATCATATCGTAAGGTTACAATATCCATCAAGGTATCATATACGTCGAACCAAGAAGACATTCGGTGTTGATTAAGTCGTAAATTCATTTCAAGATTAGGGTGCAATCTTCGAAGTTTTTGAGGTAAGAAAATTGATAAGAATGGGAATGTGGACTCGACACGTCCTAATTGAGTACTCCATCTGAAAAAGCCATAATTAATCCCATGGTCACTCATTACAATCAAAATTGTGTTTTTGGAGTGATGTTCGTGAAACCATCGAAAGAAATTAGTTAATTCATCATCCAGCACTTGAACTAAATTTAGTTCATCGTGACTTAGAGCTCCCAGAGCAGTAAATGTAAAAAACGAATAATTTTGAAACACTACTAAACTTTGTTTGATGAAATCTAAAATCAATTGATGCTCAGGAATGTTGCCAAAACAATTTTTACTTGAACGCTTGGTAATAATGTTTTTATCAGTCATTGCTAACCAAACTGGGCGCATGTAGAAATCGGTTGGTTGATTTTTAAATCCACTTTGCATGTAATTAAACGCTGTATAATCAGGCATGTCTTCAGCTAACGACGTGACGTATCCAGCTTGAGAAAAATTCGTCCAAATAAACGGCCAAGTATCAAATCCATCAGTTTTCGGTGGTAAATTTTCTCCATAAACATATTTACCTGTTAACAAAGCACCAAGATTAGGATAAGTATTTACTCCCACTTTAATCAACCCTTTAATAACAAACGAAGACATTTCTTCAGTTAAAACTTTGTATGTCGATGGCAACTGACGAATAAAATTCGCCTGCGAAACCGCGTCCAACATAAAAATCTGCACATTTGGCCTCGAACCATCAGATGGTTTCAAATGTTCATAAACTCTTGGTGGAATCCATGAATGAATATTGTAGTAATACAAAGCTCCTTTAAGTGTGCACGAAACAATAACAAAAGCTTCTTTTAACTGCACTGACACTGAGTCTAGAAATGGTTTTACTGGCAACTTCGTAATTGTGTAATCATTCTTCTCAGGTCTGGTAAATTCCTGGTAAGTACAATCTAAATGCTTGGTATCAACCGAGTTGTACTCAGTTAGATTCCACTGAAGCATACCACTAATCGTTACTTCTGTTAAAAAAGGTTGGATTTTTCGACAGCTTATTGGAGGAACCTTGAAGTAGTAAGACTTGACACGTTCGTCCCATGGATCAAGTTTCGGTAAGACGCAACCAGCAGATCGGTTGTTATTTGAATATTTTCGAGCGAAAATTACGTAATTCTCGTGGAAATAAACTTGTTCGACAGTAAAAGTATATCCGTGGTGGATTACGCCAATAAGAAGGATGAGCATGCATAATTGAGTAATATAACGAATGTATCTTCTTTGGTAAAGTTTTCTTAAACTTGCTGCAATGTAAATTGAAGTAGCTCTTAACTTCATTTTAAGGTAGAACTATCTACAATTAAAAATAATAATAAAATTTAAAATTAAAGTCCCTGACGTAATGTGTAAGTACAAAAGATTAAAAATAAATTAAAAGCAGGAATTTAGCTTACTGATGAATCCACTCCAAAATTTTCTTCTTGACTTAATCTTCGTTTAAAAGTCAAATGCTCGAGTTCGTTAACGGTTGTCTAGGTACGGAGGGAGGCAGAAATCCGCCAAAAAGAAATCCGCCCCATATGTAGTCCGTCTGTGTTAGTCCGCCTGCGATAACGCTGCCCAGCAACAAGGTTAGGTTAAGGTTAGTTAGGTTAGTTAGATGTTCGCGTATTGCATGCATCGAAGGTGCAATATGCGGACAATCTAACTAACCTAACTAACATAACCAAACTTAACCTAACCGTTACGGGAGACATTTCTCACACATTTGTCTACACCTTACCTTATTCTGTTTGGTTTAGAAATACAGTAGAAAATTAATTAATCAATGCAATCTAGTGTATTTTCAGTGGAATATTTGAGGCGGACTTGTTTTGGGCGGACTATTGTTATCTAAAGGGAGGACTAAATTCGTAACTTTTTGGCGGACTAAAAGTGGCGGACTAAGTGCGACGGACTTCTTGTAGGCGGACTTATATTGAGCGGACCAATGCACTCCACTCGGTGTACGATAATATTCAGCGCGTATTTCACTGAGTAACTGGCATTTACTGTAATCAGTGTATTTTATCAAAACGTATACAGTAATACTCTTGACATTTACGGTCATATTATCATCAATCACATTAGTAACACTAACACGCGTTGCAATGTCATTTGAAATGTTGTTTAATTTTTTTTTTCTTGATTAAAAGGGCAAATTTCATATAGAATTTATTTAATCTTAGATGTTGGGGATTGTCTCGTGACATTGAAAATTATCCCAATTGGCTTAGTTAAAAAACAGGACAAGATTTTCTTTAAATCATTACTCCGTGTAATTTAATTCATAAGTATTTAATGCAAAAAAATTATTGTGCTTAGTGCAAGTGTTTACAGAAATTAATTAGTTTCACAATTAACAAAATTTTACGCGCAGTAAAAATTAGGAAGTAAAATTCATGATAAACTTGTCAAAATGTTCTTGAAAGTAAATTGATTATTAGTTTCGTGGGTCCGCCGTTAGATGGCGTTTCCCAGTTGTTCACGTGACTGTTTTAACACTGAATCTGCTGAGAATGAAAACGCGAGTCTTTTATGGTGATTTGTACACAATTTACAACGTGACATTCGTAATTTTTTCGCATTTATTATTTCCGCGGTTGCCATGAGAGTTGGCCAGAGATTTTTATTGTGAGTTTTTTCAGAGGGAAAAATATCTTAAATAGTTAAGAAAAATCTTGAAATAGGTTTTGAGAAGCAGCGGTGATCAATATACGAAGATGAGATTAATTATAATTTTGCTATGTCTCTGCTGTGGATTAATTTTGGGTGATGATTTGTATCAACTTCTTGGAGTTGATCGGACAGCTGACAACCGGGAAATAAGAAGAGCTTTTAAGAAATTAGCGTTGAAGTTGCACCCTGATAAAAATAAGGTTGGTGTTGATTGAAAATGTGAAAGTAGTGAAAGTGGTTTGTTTTATTATATTACAGTATGTAAAGATTCGATGTGGCAAATAATGGAGAATTTTGAAATTTTTGCAGAAAAGACATCAATTTTCAGATAAATAGAAAAAATATTTAGAAACGGTGCAGGAAAATTTTTTTAATTAAATTTTCTTAAAAAAATATAAATTTTTAATAATTTTTTTATAAGAAAATGCGTAAATGTAATAATTGAAAAAAATTTGGAAATTGGTAGTTTTTCTGCGTCTGCTCAATTTTCTAGTATTTATGATGTTTCCAGGATAAATTTATCAAGTATTAGTGATAAACATTTAAGTGTCAACGTCCTCTGTGAATATATTTCAGAATGATCCAGAAGCAAACGACAAATTTATCAAAATCAACAAAGCATATGAAATCTTAAAAGATGAAGATTCAAGAAAACAATATGATTTACACGGCGAAGATGGATTAAATGAAGAACACAAAGCAAAACGTAGTGGAAAGTTTTACCACAGCTGGAATTACTACTACGAAAATTTTGGTAAAATTAAATTACTACAAACCAATTCATGTATATTATTTATTGACATTCTATTTCTTCAGGTATTTATGATGATGATCCTGAAATCATTACACTAAGCACGTCAGATTTTGGTAAGAAAATAAATTTTTTGCACAAAATTTAGATAATTAGTTGATTATTTTTTTTTATTAATCCTTTAGATCAATCTGTCAGTGGAACACGCGACGTGTGGTTTATTAATTTTTATTCACCCGCGTGTTCACATTGCCATCATTTGGCTCCAACGGTATTAAGATTAAAATTATTTATTATTTACAAATTTCGGTTAAAAATGTTCAAATATCATGAATTTTATTTTCCAGTGGCGTGAAATGGCTCGTGAGTTAGCAGGTGTAATCCGAGTCGGAGCTGTAAATTGCGAGGAAGATTTCCACTTATGTCGCCAAGAAGGCATTCATAGTTATCCTTCGTTAATAATGTATCCTCAGCAAGAAAAATATCAAGGATTACGTGAAACTAAATCTCTAGTCGATTATGTGCTTACGTTACTGTCAACTCACGTTTTGGAGTTACGAGTGAATAATTTTGAGGATTATGCTAGAGAATCAAATCTACCTTGGGTTATTAGTTTTTGCATTGATGAGTCTGGTGAGTTCAGTAAAATGTTTTTGGTAAAGTAAATTAAACTTTGATTTGTTTATATAGATTGCGTGTCAGCTGAGACTTTACAAAAACTTTCTGCTATGTTGGTAAGAAAGTTTGGTTAATTTAGAGCAGTTTGCAGTGGTAATAATGTTTGTTAATCTTATTTTAGGATGGTTTAATACACGTTGCTACGTTGGATTGTACGCAATATTCTTCTCTGTGCTCTAAGTTAGACCAAACTCAGTCGGGAATTCGTTATTTTCGGTCATTAAAAGACACTAAATTTGAAAGTATTGAGTCATATGACGCTCAGGATATTTACACACAAGTTTTAAGTTTTTTACCTGATATGATATCGTTGGATGATACTGAGTTCACTGTAAATGTTTTATTTCTTTTTTTTTTTTTTTGATATGTATTTCGTATAATTGACTAATAATTATTATTTCTAGAACATTTTCAAGCGAATTTTAAAACGAGAAGAAAATCCGTGGCTAATTGAATTTGTTGACGATTCGTCAGGTGACTTACAGCTGAGAAAACTGCCAAGTTTACTCTCAGACATTAAAGTAATTAAAACTTTATTTAAATTATTTAATAGAATTTTAAAATGTAAATTGATTTACTTTTTAGGTTGGCAGGATCGACTGCAACAAGGCAGCTATGACTTGTCAAATATACTACGTGAAAAAGTTTCCAACATTTATATTATTCAAACCTGGAGGTTCTCACGAAGTTCACCATGGTAATAATCCATTAATTGTCATACATATCAATCACTATATATTAATTATTTGAAATATAGGCCGCGTAACCCCACAAGACGTTGCAGTATTCGTTCAAGAAGGCGTTCTTAGTTTGGTTGAAACGCTTAATCCAACTGATTTTCCTGGTCGAATTGTTGATGAAGGTGATTCCTGGTTTGTTGATTTTTACGCTCCAGTAAGTTAACTTTATTATTTAAAAGTTGGATGTATAATTACTAATCAATTTTAATCTAACAGTGGTGTCCTCCATGCATGAAGTTATTACCAGAGTGGCGTAAAGCTTCTAGATCAGTGAATTCAGGTGTTCATTTCGGTACTGTGGATTGTACAATCCATCAAACATTATGCCAAAATGTAAATTGCACCTAAAAATACATTTTTAATAATTAACTAAAATAACAATTAAACTTATTTTTATTTTTAGTATAATATTAGGTCTTATCCAACGTCAATATTTTACAACCGAAGTGTTCCTCATCAATATTTTGGTCAACATTCTGCACCAGCAATTGTTGAATTCGTTGAAGAAGTTTTATCTCCGTCAGTTCTTTCCTTAACTTCTCAATCTTTTGAATCTGAAGTTAGCAATAGAGATCAATCTCAGATATGGCTTGTCGATTTTTACGCTCCTTGGTGTCAACCTTGTCAACAGTTAACACCTCAATGGACACAATTAGCTAGGGTAATAACAATTTGGTATATTCCTTGTGACTTTGATTTTCAACTAAAATTTGATGTTTTTGTAGATGTTAGCTAAAACGCCTAATATTCACGTTGGTAAAGTAGATTGCACCACAGAATCAATGTTATGTGATCGACAAGATATTCGATCTTATCCAAATGTTCGGTTATACCCCGCGGGAAATGTTGGCAGTTCTCATTACCAGTGAGTTTAACAAAATTTTAATCTTGAGAAATGCATTTTTCTTGTTGTTAAAGCATAATATTTGTGAATTTCTAGCATATTTAATGGTTGGAGTCGCGATGCACACAGTATACGCTCATGGGCATTCCAATTTATGCCTAGCAACGTGATGGAATTAGATCCTAATTTGTTTCAGGAGAAAGTTTTAAATGGTCAAATCCCATCAATTGTTGATTTTTACGCTCCGTGGTGTGGACATTGTCAAACGTTTGCACCTGAGTTTGAAGTTGTGGCACAGGTAGGAATAAAAGCATATTAAATTGTTACATACAGTAAGATGAAAATTTGATTTTTATTTTTGGTTGCTCTAAGAATTTTGATGGGAGAATTTTTTTCGGCAAAGTTAATTGCGAAGTGCACCAAAATTTATGTCGTGGAGCTGGAATCTCTGCATACCCGAGTGTGCGATATTACTCTGGATTAAAGGGTAATTATAATCAAGATAAATCCGGTGAGGTCATTAATAGTCAACATGGTCCAACAATCACACGGATTTTGGAGGAAAAATTAAGAAACGTGAGTTGATCGTAGAAAAGTAAGAATTTGGAAATTTAACCAATCTTTTACAACTTTAATTTTCAGGTTGATGCATTTACAAACATGCGAGACGAATTATGACCATACTGTATACTTAATCTAGTCTACAACATACTAATAACTGCTTAATTTTTGTTTACACCCAGTATTTACACAATCTTTCTTGTTTTATATTTCATTTTATGTGATACTATTAATTTTTTTTGCATTTTTTGTCACTTGTCTTGAATTATTTTTATTTACCGTATTTAGCAACTTAAATGTTATTAAATCAATACGTGAATAATTTTTCTGGTGATTTATCAAGAAAAATCAATTTAAAATTTTCGTTACAAACTATAATAAGAAACAGAGTAAGCAACAAAAAGCAGTAAATCAATCGCAATAACAACACTATTAATCTGCATTTTTAATTGTGTATCACGCAATTGGTAAAACTCATCAATTCTAGGCGCAATCACGTTAGCAATTGAAATAACCAACAAGAGTAAATAATCCCCAAGAACGAAACTAACCACAAAATTTATACACAAACAAACAAACACAGAAGAAATTATATCAAATAAGTCAGCTGATTTTTCAGAACTTTGTGAATTTCGTGTTAAACTGCGCGGATGTTGTTTAACTAACACCATTGAGGTATCTAAAGTTAAAAACAAATACTGGAAAGCTGGATGTAAATTAGGAATTCCAAGAACTCGAATTACTAAATAAATATCCAAAAGTACAATTGGACTAATAACTTCACTCGTAGATTTACTTAAAACAGCTTCGTAACAGGAGAGTGTGATGTCCCGAATGTTCTCACCGATCAACTTGCTCATTTCCAAAACTTCAATTCCGAAGATGGCAACGATGAAATATCCTGCCACCACATGTTCGAGCACTGCGTTCAGCAAAGCAACTAGCAAACCTGTGCCCAATCCTGCGTTTAATCCGATGAAGATGTAGAAGGTAAGATGTGTTGTTAATAATTTTAAATCGAAGAAATTGAGGAGTTGTGAAATTTTGTGGAGAGCACCTGAAAATTTTTGTTTTTTTTAACGTAATATGTAACAATTACACGTCACACTTACTAAATTGAGCGTTTGATACTCCGTCTGCTTCGTCCATCGTTGCCATTTTTGGGTAGAGCAATATTTTGCAGCAATAATAAGTTCAATTCTGTTAAGAGTGATGCTCAGTGTGAAAGTTATTTCGTTATATCTTGGCTGTTGATAACATTGTTTATTTATATTTTAAACTTTGTAACCGTATTGTCAATAGTAATCTAGGTTGAAAAGTATTTTTGAATTTGAAGTTTGATAATATTTTAAATTAATGTTTTATAACAATTTAAAACAAAATTAATTCTGATGTCAAGGGTAAAAGAGTGTACGAAAGCATAATCTTAAGATTATGACGAAAGTATTACATTTATTACGATAATACAGGTAGTTGAAATTTCACAAAAAATAGTTTTCTCTTATGAAATCAGGTTTAAATTAACTGATCATTCTATATTTCTTACTTATTATTACAAGATAATGGTATGAAAAACATCAAGAAGTTTTTAGATAACTTTTTACAAATTTGTATAATTAACAAGGGTTTAACAAAATTAGACTTTGGTAAAATTTTACGCAAAACCAGCAGTAAATAGTCAACATGCATGTTCCAACAATCACACGGATTTTGGACGAAAAATTAAGAAACGTGAGTCGATCGCAGAAAAGAAAGAATTTGAAAATTTAACCATTTTTTTACATCTTTAATTTTCAAGTTGATTCATTTACAAACACGAGAGACGAATTATGACCATACTGTATACTTAATCTAGTCTACTACTTACTAACAACAGCTTAATTTTTGTTTACATCACCCGGTATTTACACAACCTTTCTTGTTTTATATTTTATTTTATGTGATGCTATTAATTTTTTTGCGTTTATGTCACTTTTCTTTAATTATTTTTATTTACCGTATTTAGCAACTTAAATGTGATTAAATTGATACGTGACCAATTTTTCTGGTGATTTTTCAAGAAAAATCAATTTTACCGTAAATTTTAGTTACAAACTATAATAGGAAACAGAGTAAGCGACAAAAAACAGCAAATCAATCGCAATAACAACACTATTAATCTGCATTTTTAATGGTGTATCATGCAATTGGTAAAACTCATCAATTCTAGGCGCAATCACGTTAGCAATTGAAATAACCAACAAGACTAAATAATTCCCAAGAACGAAGCTAACCATAAAATTTATACACAAACAAACAAACACAGAAGAAATTATATCACTTAAATCAGCTGATTTTTCAGAACCTTGTGAATTTCGTGTTGAACTGCGCTGTGAATTTCGTGTTAAACTGCGCTGATGTTGTTTAAGTAACACCATTGAGGTATCTAAAGTTAAAAACAAATACTGGAAAGCTGGATGTAAATTAGGAATTCCAAGAACTCGAATTACTAAATAAATATCCAAAAGTACAATTGGACTAATAACTTCACTCGTAGATTTAGTTAAAACAGATTCGTAAGAGGAGAATGTGACGTTCCGAATCTTCTCACCGATCAACTTGCTCATTTCCAAAACTTCAATTTCGAAGATGGCAACGATGAAATATCCTGCCACCACATGTTTGAGCACTGCGTTAAGCAAAACGACTAGCAAACCTGTGCCCAATCCCGCGTTTAATCCGATGAAGATGTAAAAGGCAACGTGTGTTGTTATTAATTTTAAATCGAAGAAATTAAGGAATTGTAAAATTTTGTGGAGTGTACCTGAAATTTTTACTTTTCTTAACGTAAGTTGTAACAATTACACGTCATACTTACTAAATTGAGAGTTTGTTACTCCGACTGCTTCGTCCATCGTTGCCACTTTTGGGTAGAGCAATATTTTGCAGCAATAATAAGTTCAATTCTGTTAGAGTGATGCTCAATGTGAAAGTTATTTCGTTATATCTTAGCAGTTGATAACATTGTTTATTTATATTTTAAACCTTGTAACCGTATTGTCAACAGTTATCAAGTTGAAAAGTATTTTTGAATTTGAAGTTTGATAATATTTTTAATTAATTTTTAAAATACCTTCTCCAAATTGAACGGAAAGGTAAGAGTAAGAAGGTAACAAATTTATTAGAAAATATTTAAAATATTTAAAATTTCACAAAAAAAAATATTTTTCTCACATGAAATCAGCTTAAAATTAATTGCTCATTCTGTATTTCTTACTTAGTATTACAAGAAAATGGTGTGAAAAACAGCTGGTTGTTTTTATTCAGCTTTACAAGTGATAATTAACAAGAGCTTAACAAAATTAGACTCTGGTAAAATTTTATGCAAAACCAGCAGTAAATATATATCTAGTACAAATCAGCACAATATCCAAATCAAATCAACAACTTTGCTCCATGTATCGATAAAAGTACAAAATCAAGTAAAACTAAAATCGTAGTAAAAAACATTCTCGTATCTTCATTAGGTATTTTGTAAAACAAATGAAGTCTTGGCAAGATTGCATTTATACCAATCATCCCTAACAAAATCTCGTGACCACCAAGAATTAAACTCACGGTTTCATTTACAAGCAAGCAAACGAACAAAGCTGAAGTCAAAACCCCAAATCCTGGAAACTGAGCTACATTTTCCGGGGGCGGCGTTGCTAATGTAGTAACTGTATCCACAGTCAAAAAAAAGTACAGAAAAGATAAATGTAGTTTAGGAATACCGAGAAAAAACAGAACTAAGTGTACATCAGTAAACAGAAATCTGTACACAACTTCATTAGCCATTGTTCTTAGAAATATTTTCATCAACCAAACAATGACAAGGCAAATGATAACACTTAGTAATTTACTTATTTCCCACAGAAATAATAAGATAATTACTAGAACAATATATCCAGGGTTCAGGAATGTTGCCAATTGATTTATGTAGGTTGTAACAATGCTTGTGACTAAACCAATCACCAAAGCCATTGTGATGTATGACACACTGAAGGTTTCTTTTGGTGAAGGAACTGTCAGTTTTGTTTCTTCTCGTTGTAGAAAATCCATTATTTTAGTGTATAGGTTAAACATGCCTTGAATTAACAGAGATATTTGTTTGTAAGAATAAATCTGTATTTTGATATAATTAATGGTATGCTCACCAAGATTAAATCGGTCAGGATTTTTTTGGTTTGGTGATGCGTGTTTGAATATAACCTGAGAAGTCGACGCCATTTCGTAAATTGAGTTGTTTTTTGATACTCCGAGTGTGGTGTTTCACAAGTGTTATCAGTGTTTGAGAGATAGAAATGATACAGTCAGCGTGCAGTTATCTTTCGTCTATCTACAAACCTAATAAAATAAAACTCTCAAGTCTACCTGAAAATAAATAGTCATAAAATTTCTTATGATATATCATAATTTCTGCTGGGAAGAAATTATACGTTTGAACTGACGTCTGATTAGCAATTTATGATTTTTTAAATGCGGTATGGAGCAATCTGCTCCATACAACACGATTTTAAAATGCAGTAAAGAGCAATCTGCTCCATACAACACGATTTTAAAATG
>JAQIWS010000255.1:0-31482 GCA_034696085.1 Stigmatogaster subterranea | reverse complement strand
ATATAACGCGGATCTAGTTACGTCCTTCAGCTACTAAACGCGTGGAAATTTTGCCTCATTATATCGCGGGATTCGGATATAACGCGGGTCTAGTTACGTCCTTCAACTACTAAACGCGTGGAAATTTTGCCTCTTTATACCGCGGAATAGCCAATAACGCGAATATTACTACGTTTTCCGCGTTATAACGGGGTTTTACTGTACTGTATTGAAAAATTTTCCAATTTTCAGAAGAAGTAATTAAAAGTGAAGCGGATAAAAATTGGTCGAGTTCGTGATGATGAGTATCAATGGGTTGTATCATAACCTTCGTTACCTGCGTAATTTGAAGGATTGATTGGAACGCGCTTCACTACTCTCTCAACCGCGCGACCGTTCAATGATGGATGGGCTACGGAGTCAACTTAATTAACTTTTTGGCAGAGATGGATCGGGATAGATCGGCATGCGCGTCTAATCATTTTCACCTCTTCCCCCGCGCAACTCTACGCTCTCGACGCGTCTACTCATTGCCGGCTTCGCTTATGACTTCCACCACCTTCACTCCACCCTCTCCCCACTCCCCGTCCTGACTCATTTTGTTTACATCACTGCACGTGCGTTTCCCCACGTATAACTTTTTTTATTTATTTAATAAGCAAAAATTAACGCGAGATAGATTTTTAACTACGCTCGCGTCACATCGCATCCTAAAAATTAGATGAAAAATTTTTTCCGCCTTGTTTTAAATATCATAAAGTTGGTTGTCAATCGATACCAACTCTTAAAAAAAAAAAAACTAAGAAAAAAAAACTAGACGAAACGTGCTCCGAGTAATTTTCACTCGGAATGTAAAATAATGAAATGAAATGTGCCAAACATTTCAATGTGTGATGGTAATTCGGTTGGAGGTAAGTGTGTTTCGTGTTCATTACGATATTCATTAAAAGATGCACTTCTCTCCTCCACCTCCCGCTCCTCCGCACACTCGCTCTTAATATCGCTGACGGCGCTGAGAAAATTAGTCGAACGCGGATGAGATGTTATAATGTAGCTCTCGCAACGCTATGTAAATCAGATTGCCTTCCTTCCACTCGCAGTCACCAGAAGGCTACTGCGTTGTATTGATTTCGCAAATATGAAGAGCAAATACAAAAGAGAGAAAGAGAGAGAGCGGGGGTAGGGAAGGAAGGAGGAGCTTAAAGTGTAATTGAAACTACAGACATTGAATTTGCCGCTGAGCAAATAGAATGGGCGAGTAAGCGTGGTGTGTCTGGCTTTGATTTCTCTTTTCAATATACCTCCGCCTCTTTATACCTAAACTAAAGGAAATGAATTTTTTTCCCCTTTTTCTCCAATATACCTCCATTTTCTTTTAACTTAAAACACACAATAACAAAAACAAAGCAAACAAAACAACAACACAAAAACCAATTTGCTTCGCAAAAATAAAAAAATACCCTCCGACCGTTAAATTAAATTAAACAACGACCCTTTTTTGAATTGAGTGTTACGGTGATAAAATTCCGAATAAGAATAGAACAGGTGTCGTAAACAGACCCCGCTTTAAACAACCATGAATCCTTCCGTCATCAAACCGAAGGCGACAGGTGTCGTCAATCACCCGCTGCCACCTTCATTATTTCGCCTATTCACCATCGTCCTTCGAGCGTCACTTGTTTACGAAAAATCGTAGACGGCCATCATTATTTATGAAAAGCCAGGATCACCCACCCAACATACCGCAAACGGTAAGCGAGCTCCCGAACTGCTGTCGCAGGTAATCGGATCTTTTAAAAGTTGGTTTGTCACGTATATACCTACAACTAGACATCAAAGGGAAAAGGCGTATTACACAATAGAACTCAATTCAGTTGTCACGGTATCCTATATTTACTATACGTAAGGCAAAAGCACCAAAATGCATTTGCTGCTCGCATTAAGACTCATCCCTGACGAGCATGCAAGATGAAGGGTGGCGAGTGCATTGCCATGCGCGACGAGGTCTCACGTTCGCGAGTCACAATGTCAGACAACACTTTCTGACTGGCCAACATCCTCTTCGCTTATTTCTCGCTAACCACGTTCACTACATCAACTTCTCCTTTCTGGCACTGACTAATTGCTGCGTTGACATAGGAGACACGCGGCTGCCATTACGATTTTTTATTCCTCTTCTTCTTCTTCTCTTGGTAAAAATACTAAACAATCTTGGTAATTGAAATATGACTGTGAAAAACGTATAAAAAGAAAAATTTTTGTTACTTTTTCCCCAAGTTTTACAATTTGAAATTGAAAACTATAAAAAGTGAAAAGTAGCGTGTGGACACAGTTGGTTTTATCTTTGGTGTTATAGTTACACAAAGTGGATTTGAAGCCATTGATATTCCGCAGCCGTAAACCACAAGTGTTTTTTTCCTTTCCCCCCCAAAAAAAGAAAAAATTTTTTTTTTTCCCTTTTTCCTTTACTTCTTTCTGTTCTTGGTCCTTCAACTCTTAATGCAAGCCATCTCCATCGAATGAGAGAGAAAAAACTCCGCAGCTAGCAAATTTGACAGAGTGGGTGGTAAGAATGAACATGTCTCGTCCAATGATAAATTCCACACACGATGGAAATAGAAAAACACTCCCGGAACCGAATACAAAACTCTTATTGTACGTTTTATGAAGAGAATGTGTGGTATATGGACGCCACACCAAAAAAAAAAAAAAAAAAAAAAAAAAATAACCCAGAGGTGGAGAATAAAACAATATCTCGCAGAAACGAAGCATTTTCCCATCAAGCAACAATCTCCAATCTCGCGTTGACCAAATTCCAAACACCAAACTACACCCGAAAAAGAAAAAAAAAATCTGAGTGGATACAATTTTTACCTCATTGGGTAGTCGAGAATACCCACGTGTTTGTCATTCCAGAAACCGCATTAACGAGCGAACTATCATCAACAGTTTTGTTCCATAAAGCCTCCCCTAAATAAAAAAAAAAACTTCTGGAAATTGCTCCTTCTCCTTTCTCCGCAGTCTGCTGATCCCCGCAACAATATTGACCGTTTAATCGAGGACGATGAAGAAGAAGAAGAGGGATTTTTTTTTTCCTTTTTTCATCGTCAGATTTTCAATAAACTTCATGTCCATCATGACAACTTGCACTATCATCACAAAAAACAGGAGCAGTCAGCAATTAATAAGAGGATGGCTGCTAGACAGGCGGCGCTTGTTTTTTCCCCCCTACCCCCATCAACCCCCTCCCCCATCCCCCCTTATTTCCTTATGAAAAACGCTTTCAAAATTTTATTTCCCTCATCCCCACCCCCGTTACACATTTTTTTCATCCTTTCATCCTTTCATCCCGTCATCATCCCAAACACTTTTACAATTTTCGTTTCCACGGTGATTGGTAGGAGCGAATTATTGCCTAATGAAACGGGCGAACATAATAGTGAACGATATTGACAGCGAAACTTCCTCCTACTCATTAAAAACATCCGCCATTGTATATAGATCAAACCCTAGCGTTCGATGATTGTACCCTGGCAGCAAAAGCGAATGCATTCTTCCACGTAAGAAGCTCAACATTCGTACTCGAGGTGCTTATGTTGGATGTCTGGAGAAGGGGAGAGAGAGAGAGAAAAGCTGCACTTCGAATCAAGTAGGAGGAGTAGGAGGCAAACTAGCACACTCGTATTTGGTGGGCTGTCATCCGAAGGCGCGCAGCAGCAAGCGCGCAAACGCCATATAATCATCCTGGTAGGAAGGAGTAATGAGAGAGAGAAAGAGAGAGAGGGGAAAAGACGAAGGAAGGGTGAGGGGCGAAGGGCGAGGGATCAGGAAGAAAGGTTTGTCTGACCTGTCATCACCGTCGTCCTCGGAGTCGGTTCTTTTAGTTCAAATATATAACACTATTCTTGCCTCCCCCTTCACGAGTTTTGTGGCTAACGATTACCTCAAAAATCCGAACAGGGTGTAATTTACACTCTACTACCTCAATTATACACTAACATTTTTCATCAAAAAATCTTTTTATTTTTTTTTAAATTTTTTTTTTTTTTCAAAATTGTTTTATTTTGCAATTTCGCAATTTCGCAATTTGCCGTCGAAAGAGAGCGCCAAAAGCAGTCTCGAGGTTATAGAGGTTTATAACTTTATATCGAAAGAGAGAAATTTCCCTCGGTGCACGTCTTAATCCTGCAGGCCACACAATAACTGTAATCATGCTTCATTATGAACGACTAATCAAATCGCGCTGGTTGCTCATCGTCAAGACAGCGGAGCCGTCTGCACGTTCAACGCACAATACTTTTCTTTGTGTTATCACACACCCGAGAAGGAGTTGTACCGTGATGAATTTTGGTTTTCAGCTCACGAGCTACGATAAGAGCAGGCCCTGAGTCTTATTAGCGGAGTAGTGGAACGATGGAAACGTTCATTTGCCATACAAACTCGAGACGAGGGAGAGAAAGAGAGAACGAAGACACACACACACACGTAAGAATGTGTGACACACTGTTCAAAACCTGACTAGAATCAAAGAGGCAACCATTCCAACAACGCGCTAAATGTGTGTATATTAGCATCACGTGCCAATCAAAATCAACGACCAAATTTTACCCCCTCCTCATCCACCCGATCGATCCAGCTGCCGAATGATGAAATTAACAACCGCGCCGACTTTTCAACCGTGCATCTGAATATTCAATGCTGTTTTTCTCTTCTCTTCCCTTCCCTCACTCACGCGCCCTCTCGCGGAATTAAATAAAAATTTAATTCCGTAAACAACGTACGAAAATATTGATCAAACTCGCATTATTCAATATTAAAACTACGTCTCGCAAACTTTTTCCCGGTGTCTTTCGCCTGTCAACTCCGTCTTAAGTCGTGGCTACGCAAGGCCAACGCCAACGCGACGTCGAGAGCGCGGTGTTATATAATTAACGTCGCTTCCCGCGGATCCCAGTCTACGGCTGAGTCGTTGATAAGGTGTCTCTTATATTGTTCGTCACCGAGGACCGAGGGACGGAAATAATACGCACTTAATTGCCTGTCCCTTAATTGAAAATGAGTGCTCTTGATGAGAGACGCTGATGAAAACTCGTGGAGCCTCGTGTCACTAGGAATTAAAGTTTGCTGATAGGCAAGAGTACAACACGTTTATGTAAAGATGACACGTTAAATTATAAAACCACAAAGCATTGCATCTAGAAAAAAAAAAATTTTTTTTACCCATCTTTTTTTTAAAAAAAAAAAAAAAAAAAAAAAAAAAAAAAAAAAAAAAATCCTGCAAAGCTTCCGATTCCCCGCACAAAAGTAATAACGTAATTAAACGGCTATATTAAAGTACCATTCATTTTCCAGACCACAAACCAGAGATGACACTAATAACTAATGCAAATTATTTTCAATAATAAATGAAGCGCAAAAGTCAATTTTAAAAATGAAAACAAACAAACCCAGAAATGCCATCTGGGGGCGAATAATTTATTTTTAATTACGATACACTGTCAACGCACAAAAAACAAAAAATCAACAAACACGCAAAAATCGAAACCGAAACCAAACCAAATTTTTTTTTTTAAATTTCTAAAATTACAAATTACAAAATAAAGGGAGACAGAGAGGGAAGAAAAATATCGGGTAATTTACGATGTCGTACACTTTTCGAAAAAGCAGACGTTCCGTATAGTTCGCCACAGTAAAACAAACTTTATTTAGAAATTACCAGCTGTGCCGTCGCACGACAGACAGCATAAAAGAAATTCCCTCATGCGCTCTAAATTTAAAGTGACGCTGAAAATTTAGTGACATCGTGCGCGAGCGATAAGACCCCTTTTGCCACCTCGGGCGTGCGACAAAATGTAATGTTTAATAACGAGTGTAAAGCTATTTCAATGACACTTTGGTGAGGAATGGACGTTAGGGCATCATAGGGCAATATACGAATGAATTGTGGGAAATACATTTTTATGGGTTTTATACTTTAAAAAAACATTTATATATATAATGTATATATATAAAATAAAATTGTATGTTTTTTTTGTGTGGGGGTTGGGTTGGGGTGGGGAGATGGAAATCCAATTCAAGGTAGTCGTAGTCGTTGAGGGAATTTTTTTTCTGCAGTTTTTAAAAATGGAAATAAATATTTAAGGTTACAAAAGTGTAATAAGAAACAGCAATGATACTGTACCACTGGTGGCAGATATTAACGCGAATCGTGTTGGCGTAATATTAGGCGGTGAGAGAAGAAAATCCGTGTAATGTTACGCACCATTTCTAACGAATTCAAAATTAAAACAGGGATGGAAAAGAAAGGTTAGAAGTTTTTTTTTTCTTTTTTAAAAGGGAAAAAAAGGTATAATAAAATAAAAATAAAGAGAGAATGAGAAAAGACATGACGTTCGCCAAATTACAATTTCCATGTGCTTTAAGAACCTAAACTTGGCACAAAGGCAAAGCAAATAGGGTTTATTACTTCGCTTAGATCTTAAAACAAAGAAGTAAAAAGGCGAGTTTTAAATGAAAAATGAAAAAAATTTATAATAAAATTTGAAAATTGTTTCCTTTTCCTACGCGTACACAAAACGTGGCGCGTCATGCGCACGCGCAATATAGTACAGAACTACTGTAGAACCATAGAATAGAACTAGGACTAAGATTGTGAAGAGACAGACGTCTCTCGATGTTTTGCTTGAGCCTCATAAAACAATCAATAAATCTAAATTTCCTCCTGAGGACAGAAAGACACGTTACACATTCCCAACACAAAACACACTCTCCTCCATTTCTTCAAATAACTGGAAACACGCCGAGGGATTTTTTTCTTTTCCAGTCGTCTTCCTCACTCTCACTCTCTTTTTCTCTTCAGTTGTTTCCTTATAGCCGCCAATAAAATAGACAATTCAATTTCTTGGTTATGTGCTCTCGCTTAATGATATTCCATGCCGTATAGTTCCCACATGGAAAAAAGAGTAAAAGACACACGCACACGTCGGTTGCAGTAACTTGGGGGTTGTAGTTGTAGCTTTTCTTCTTTTTTTTTTTCTTTTCTTCCATCGTGAGATGGAATTTTGTGTGTTGTGGATATTATACACGATATAACTTATATCCGTGAGGAAATTATTTTTTGAAAAAGCGACAAACAAAAATCCCACGGTCAAAAGTCGTTTTGGGAGAAAATTGAAGAAGAAATTGAAGTAATTTGTTGAAATAATATTTTTAAGGTGTAGTTTGGTGTTTTAAAGATGTTTTGAAAAAGTGAGAAATTTTTCTATAAGTGAAAATTCTAATTAACGGGTTTGGTTGGAATCAGTGTAACGCACTTGTTTATCAAGTTCATCTTTCCTCGGCGTAAATTGAGACGCGTATTAAGTCTTTGGGGCTGTGTGTCATTTTGAAATGATTAAATTATTATCTGCAGGAAACATCAGATTCACTGGGGAAAAGCAATAACTGGCCCGCCTTCCCCAACTTATATCAAAAGCAATTGCAATTTTGTTCGCCTCACACGTGCGATTATATACCAATAAGGAATCGCCTAAGCGTGTACCAATTCATATAGGACATACTAACTTCCCCGGCTGTGAGTAGTTTATTTAACTCCAAAGACGAGCACCATCACTTTTCATTAACGAGTTTAGCCGTGTCACTTGAAACCGGCACGGATTCGACGAGGGAATTGCTTCGATTTTCTTTATTTATTTTCGCCTTTTGGTACAATCTACATTTCCATTTCATAAGCGTCAATGGGAATGTTTATTTATTTGTATACTTATTTTGGTTGAGAATGTTTGTTGTGTGTATTTATCATTTGAATAAATGAAGATAAGGTTACGTTTGCAAATTTTGGGAAAAGGACGGGAAAATAAACGGAGAAAATCGATCGTGTTTAAGTGTAATGGGATTTCTGTGTAGTTTAGTTATATTTCCGTTGCGTGAGATTTTTATGCGGTAAATAAAAATATCGAATTTCGAGTTAAATGTCCAAACGAACGCCTACCTTGTTATTTTTCACCTCCAATTAAACAGCTGATACGTAAACAAACGGCCATAGTTGCAATCCCGCATAAATTTAAATTTAAATTCAAGTTAGCCTTCAAATCTCAACAACAAAAAATCGAATTGTATTTAACATACATATCCAAACACCTTTTATAATTTTTTTACCTTTAGTTACAGATTAAAAATAAATTTATTATCTACCAATCAGCGAGCAGCGTCGACGACCAGACGAAACGTGACACTGAAGCAGATGCCCCGAGTTGTTTAGTGGGGAGCGAACGGACGTGGAGGTAGCTTGCGATGTAGTCTTTTCCTAACCGGCGCATGTTTTATACGACTTGAGTGTGGCTTTTTACGGTGCACGTCGGTGGAAACGTTATACGAAATCTGGAATGTTGGTCTCATTTTTCGTTCAGAGACAAAAATCGAAGGTAGGCTCCATTTTTGTTATTTTGCCCCGTTTTCGATTTTCTCCTCGCCGGCTCACGTCGCTCGCGATGCCGGTCGGGAGCGAAGCAGACGCCGTCCAACCGCGGTTTGAATTTCCGCGTATAAAACGTCCCGCTTTGATTGTTTTTTTAACGAGTGAAATATATCTTTAGTTTAAGTGTTTTAAAATGATCTGTTGAAAGGTAGTAACCACGTAAATGGGAGTTTAATTGAGAAACAATTATCAGTTACTAAAAGAGTGTACTTTAAACGGTCTATAATTTGTAAGCCATGTTTTCCTCGTAAAAATGGAGTTCAAATCGAAGAATATCCTCAACTAAAATTATTCAAAACACTCGATTACTGTACTTATTTTAAATTTGTTTACCACTCTCAAACATACTTTTATCCGCGGTTCTTATTACGTCGATTTCAATTGACACTTCTGCACCGAAGTGTCTTAAATTTATAACTGCAAAATGGAGTTTACAGAATAATTTGCGGTCGCATCGTGTCGCATTACATCGACAAGTATTAGAAATATTTATATTACGAAAAGTGAGTAAGAAATAATTGATTCCTCGAGATCCAATATAATAATTATACATTTCGACGTACAGCCGAGCAAACATGGCAGCGTGTTTCTGTAGCGTCTTGAATCTTTTATGAGCGTTGACGTAAAGTAGGGACTTACTCTTTTACACTAAATGCAACATTGTCTTCGTATCTTATTCCTACCATTGTGCGCAAGTGTAAATAGAAAACGTTGTACAAAACTCAACTGCGAACGCCATTGTGCAACGAAAAGGCTTTTTAATTAATTTGTGGCTGCAGCAAAAGGTGCGCAGTTCTTTCTGTCTGCGTGTGTATGTTTAAGCGCGTTAATATTTACGCAAGCGAGTTTACAATAATAAATAAAGCACATAAAAATGGGGTGGCGGAGAGAGAAAGAGAGAGAGAGTAATGTTTTTTAAATACTTGTAGGTAAGGTAGATGCAGAAGATAAACTGACATTTGCGCTCCTCAAACCCGCCCTCTTATCAAAATGTGCTGACGCCTGGAGGCCACGTCGTTCATTTATGCGCACCGTGTAATTTCACATGAAACATTAGTTTCGTTGCTTTTTAAAGAAGTTGAATTATTGAAGTGCGGAGTACATTGGCTCTGTAAGAAAGAGCGCCGTGCGTATTCTTCATTTTTCCGTTGCAAAACGAAAGCGAGATTTTTGCGGATGGCGGTTGGCTCGCCGAGAACGTAGCGACGATTTGCTAATTATTTATAGAGACGAAAAGTGAGCGCGAATTGCAATGCGAACATTTAAGGCGCAGGTCATTCACAGAGGCGGAGCGTGCAACGAATGATTTAGCGCGGATATTTCTTGCAAATGATGTGGTTGTGTTTTGACTGTGAGATGTGTATTATAAATGTGCGCAATTGTTTTCACTCCGATATCCCGCTGCGATGTTGGCTGATGCGGGTTGAATACCGATTTTTTTTTCGTTCTCCTCAAAACTTGACCCCTTCCCTCCACCCATTCCACACCTCCGGCTGTTCCATCATCCGAAACCGACTCCATTTTGCAGTTAGCGTACTGTATTTGGATGTCGAAAACGAGTCACGCAAGTGTTAACATTTAGCCATCGCCTGCACTCACTAAATATATTACTGCTCTAAATGCGAATCCGACGAAGCTTGTGAAAGAAGCTGCACTCGGAAATGGTTGTTGACGGCCTCATTCTCTTACTCACTCGTTTCTATTTCTCTCTCTCTCTCTCTCCGCGCTTTTCTTTTCTTTTCGCTCGCGTTCCGAGTTGAGCGAAATCAACGTTGCACTGAGGCGGAAAATATTGAGCCAGTCGAGCCGGCTTTTATAACGGCAGCCTGTACCAAAGTGGAGTAGTGGACAAGAAGGGCAGGGGGGTGTTGTTAAGGGGGAGACGAACGAGAGGGGTGCGCGTTTCGGAATAGGAGAATTCTATTCCGCGTTGTCCTTTACAAAATGAGACACGGCATTTCAGCACGTTCAAGTAAGGTCTGGGCGAGCGAAAGTGGCTGGCATTAAATTCCAAGCCAAAACATTCTGCTCGGATCTTGTTCGAGTGGAGATTCGTATAACGATATAAATAAATTCGTTCGTTTTTCAGAGAAAAAACAAACAAAAACGAAATAACAGTTTTATTTCTCCACTCGATCGGTTTGTAAAAATAAGTCGCCATTTTTATTTTTAAATTCGAAGTATTGTAATTATTTTTAGACTTTTGTTTTCCCGTACCCTCGTTTTCTGGTGGTGATGTTTTCTGGCACCTTCGCTAACAACTTGTCGCCCATTCTTGTTTGTATGGGCTCTCCAATTTTCGTAATTGGGCTCGTCAATAGTACGTACGTGTCGGGGTCCCACGAGAGAAATAAAACGAGTGCTCGTGAAAGGTTGTGCTACACTTTATGATGTCATTGTGAGCCGTGCTGGCCGAGGGTACTCTTCTCACCGACGTCGACGTCGTCGTTGTCGACGACGTGGATATCTATGATTGAAAGATAGAAGGAGCAAAAGCGCTCCAACTCAGTCTCTTTCTCTCTCATATCGAAAAATGCCCGGTTATTACTTTACCTACTCCTCCTCTCGATGCCGGTCTTTTTACCACGGAACTTTTTCTCATTCTCAATTCCTTCTCCGTTCACTGTGAATGAAAATAAAATGAAGTCGGTTCCCCGACCTCTTTAGATCACCACGGGCGAGCTGCGAGTTTGAGAGAAAGATATCTTGTTGTAAACGGAAAAGGAGACATCGAAATGGTGGATATACGTCGCGAAATTTTAGTTATATATATATATTTTTTTTGGCGTGTCGGCATATATATACGCTGTTTACATCATTTCGTTGTCGAAGCGACGTTCGCGACTCCATTTGCAAGCTAAGAAGATGCGTTTGTGTATTATACAATGAGATTTGACGGCGTTGCTTTTCTTTCGTGCCTCGAAGGATGTCTTCGAGTTTTCGTGGCAGATGAAATTGAAACTGAGAAGTGACGAGTGAAAATGGAGTTTGGGAAAAGTTTATGGTGAAATTGACGAGATTATTTGTTTTTGGAAATTTGGAAATTTGCGTCGTGACGTGGAGTTTATGTGTGGGGGTATTGAAAGAAGTTTTAACGTTTTGCAGGTGGAAAGTTTGGGATTCCAGTAAGCATTACCGAGGAGGAGGAGGGTTGGGTGGGTGAGGCCAGTGCGTCGTCTTCTTTCACCACACCAGCTGTGGGCACTTTGTCGAAGGCCTTAGCCTCACCAAACGCCAGTGAATATTGCGGCCTTTGTGTTCCCCTGATTGCTTTTCAATGGGTCGGATTTAGGAGACCCGAGGTGACGAGCTCGGCGGCACCTTGGCGGAACAACGTATTTTCACGTTGTAGGCTTATTTGCATCGGATTTTGTAATATTTTTTTTTGTTGGCGAGGATGAAAAAGTTGTTTTTTGTGTTATTTTTCGGTTTTTTTTATTTGTGAGTTTGTTCTGTTTGCGCACAATCGATTTTGTCGGAATATTTTGTTGTTGTTGTCGACGAAAATTTGTTTTTTGGTTTTTTGGTTTTTTTTTGGAATTTTTTTTTCCGGTGTTGATTCTGGCGTGATTTTCAATCTCATCAAAATGTATTTAATCGTGATGAAGTGAAGGTGTGTGGAGCGTGATTGACAAGCAGATTGAAACGTCCGTCAAAGAGGTCACATACCCAACTTGCGTCAAATGTTTTGGGTTGATATGAGGCTGCTCAGAAGTCGAGTCGCGAGAGCGAAGCAGCTGTCACCGTCCTTCACGACTGATGCACATTCCGAATAAGAAAAAGAAGAGAGAGAAGGAAAAAAAAAAAAAAAAAAAAAAAAAGATAGAACGGAAAGGAAAATGGAAGTGAAGTATTAAAAAAAAAAAGAATCTTTCGACTCTAGTGGAATTAGTTTTAGGATGAATTCTGATTCAGTGCATGATGACGTTTTAAATTTTGGCGAGATAACGACAAAGTTTTGATTTTTTTTTTTTTTTTTTTGGGGGGGTGGGGGGGGGGGAAGGAGAGAAAAATAAGTGGGATTAAAGTTTTCGCACGAATGAATTTCTTTTATTTTTAGTTAAAAATTTGTCTGATTTTTTGATTAATTTATCAACTTTAGGTGAGAACTTTTGATCGTTGATGAGTGGAAAACGCGAGTTTGGCGATTGTGATGCGGTGAAAAGAGGCTTTAATAGGTAGAGGAAGAGAGAAAAGCGAGGGAGGATGTGCGGCGACTATCCAATGAAATATTCACGTCGCTCTTATTCGATGGTAAACAGCAGGAATTAGACGGCGTAGTCGCAACACACTTTCCGTGAATAGCAGGCGTGTTATGGATGGGTGTGTCTCCGGCGAGTTTGAGCCTTTCAACGTGTTGTTTGGGTTTAAACCTAATCATTAGTTTGTGTAATTAGATTGTGCGCACGTTTTATTTGCTTCTCCCTGCTGTCTCGAAAGCTCCATAAACGTGAGAATTATGACGCCACAGGTGTGACTAATAATGCTCAGCTTTTACGCGGGGCAAGCGCAGCGGTTGATGTAAATTTTTCACCAATATTTGTTGAGAGGAAAAGGAGGGGTTGGGGGATATATGTGTGTACCGTATAATTAGTCGTCGTTTCTTAGTATAAGAGACCTGTATTCGGTCTCTAGGTGGCGTAGAGTTGTCACACCGTCGTGTCGTGCGAGTGTGGGTGGATTTTAATGATAGGTGTGATGTACAAAATGAGAGAGAAGAGAGTTCTACTTTGGGGTTTGGTTTGGTTTAGTAGGGAATATTTCTGAGAAGGAATTATCGTTTGTGCGGAGGGGTTGCCGGTTGTCGTGAAAAATGTTTTTTGGCGAGAGGAGAAAGAGGGAATTATAATTGCAAAAATTTTCTCGGGTTTCCGCGCTTTCGTCGTGTAAAGAGAGAAAACGGTTGGTCCAATAAGAAAACTGCGCGTAAATTTTATTTCTTCCTTCCTTTTTTTTTTTTCTTCTCTTTTTAAGACCGCGGAGGTGATACTGTACCTGAACTCCGCTGGAAATCAACTCTCGCACGTTATACGATAAAATAAACCGCCGATCGTGTCGCCCCCTATTTTTTATTTTATTTTCTCCCCAACCCCCAACCCCCTTCCCTCTCTATCTTAATAATAAAAAAAGGGTTAGGGTTAAGGTTATATTCGTTGTAAAAAAAAAAAATTTTTTTTTTCTTTCCTTCGCTCTCTCTCGGCATCAACTGAAGAATGAAGAATGTTTCATTACATCGCCTTGTGGCTTTGAAATGTATAGTTTGAGGTTTGCTTGCGCTGCGTGCCTTTCGATTCACACTCCCTCCCCGAGCTCATAAAATTCTATGGGGCATGCGTTTTTATCCCTCCTCCCCACCCCCCACCTGCTCTCTCTCTCGGTTTTCCCTTACGCTATGCCGAAGCGTTTGGCCACCGTGACCTCACCTGGCGGAGGTTTGCTTGGTCATCTGGTTTTTGGTTTTTGGTTTTAATATTTATTTTTATTTCATTTTTTTTTATTGAGGTATATTAGTCGAGAGAGTGTGTGTAACGCGCGTTGAATAATTTTGTTTACGTTTAGGATTTGTTGTTTTTGCGCAAACAAAATGGCTAGATGGCTGTTACGCACGTTTTGACCCTCTTCTACCCCCTTTTCTCCCCCCACTGTGTATTTACAGTCAGTAAGCAAAAGACCTCCTCCACCCACGGACATTAATTAGAGGAAAAGATCTGGCAGCAGTGAGTTAGGGTGAGGAATAAAGAATGAGAGCTCCGGGGTCCCCGTTGTACAATTGACGGCGGGAAGAAAAAATGAGGTTTGAGTGGTGGACGCAGAGGGGGTGTCGAGTAAAGAGGAGATAATCATCGGGAAGACTCATCTGTCACATTTGATCGAAGCAGCATGACTATGCAAGAAAAAAACGGCAGCAGGGATCAAAAGGACTTTGGACCCCGGTGTAGGAAAAGGGGTGGAGGGATGAGAGCAGCTGTCATTCTAGACGTGTCAAAGGTGAAGAGTAAAATTAAATCAAGCTTATCGGTCCCACTAGGCAGTCTCCTATATATCGGTTTGAGAAAAAGCCTCACGTTGGCCGGGTTACCTCGTCATTTTTTTTTTTTGACGTTGAAGATCGTGACCGCAGAAATTATTATTTTTTTATTTTTTGGGGGGTAATTAAATTTTTGGTTTGGTTTGGTATGGGAGGGATAAAATGTGGGGTTTTGGTTGTGGTGGTGTAAAGGGGTTTTTTTTTGGAGGAAGGGTGGTGGAAAATGATAATAGGCGTGACACAGATGGTGGGGACGGACTTGTCAACTGCTTACACTCGGTTACAACTGCCAAACGGCGCCAGGAAACCTGAGAATTTTGGCTTTGGGTCGGAGAAGAATAAGAGCGGGAGTTTTTGTTGAAAGGTGTTTCTGTTCCGATGGAGTCGGAGCGTGGAGAGAATTTAAACTTTGGGAGCGGTTTGTGTGAAGTCGGGACTTTGTAACTTTTAAGTTACTTTTTTTTTTTTTTTTTTGTGTGGGTTAAAAAAAAATTATTTTTTTTTGTGTGGGGGGTTTGGGAAGCGTCGGGTCAGTTCGGCTTTAAGAGAAGATTGAAAGGAAGGAGGGGTAAGGGTGGTTGGTGCTCGGTTGAATTTGAGCAATTTTCTTGCTGTATAAATAAACGGAATGATTTGTTACCACGACAACTGCTTTGGTGGATTATATCATTTACACTAATTTCAAATAACAGCTGAATTGACAATGAAAGGCGGCTGGACTTATGAGCGTTCGCAGACTCCTCCCCCCTACTGAGAGTGCTTTTGAACGCAATTATCCTAAGAGTGAATATTTATGGTAAACAGTTCGTGTACCTCGGTTCCTACTCCTGAGGGAAAATTTGGTGGAAAAAAAAACAAAAAACGTTGCGGGAGAAAAAAAAGAGTCTCCGAACACGTTTTCTCTTCTAATAGAAAGAAAAGCGTATTACGTCCGAAGAGAAACTTAAACCTAAAATAATACCCGGCACGATAGTAGTCGATTAAGCTAAGTTTCCGAGTGGACACTTTATGAGGTCAACGGTGGTGGAAAAAAAATTTAGGGTTAAATTTTTCGTGCAACCGCGCCAGGCATCGACCCGCGGATCTGGGAGTTCACGGGGCATGATAACCTTGGGTTGCGAAGCTTTTGTCTACGAGAGACCTTTCTTATTCGGACTTAGGGCCAAATTCAGAGATTCTTGTCTGGATATATAATACGCGCAAGGTGTGTTGGGAAGGGCGCGCGCCTTAGGCGCGGAGGTGGGTTCGTTTCGTTCTCACAGGTGCGTGAGCATGGCTGAGGTCTGACGTCGTTGGACATCGCGGAGTTAGTTAGTTAAGATATGGGGGGGGGGGGAGATGGAGGGGGTCTCTCATCCATCTTGCGACGACTAATTGGGGTATTGTATTCGGTTACGAAATCGGTTTATGCGATCTTGATTGGCTGCTGTGGCTATGTCTTGGAATGGTTGATTAGATGTAACGTTAATCCAGGTTGACAGTTAGTTAGTTGTAAAATTTATCTAGTTTTTTTTTTTGGGAGGGGTGTAGGGGAAATTTTTTTGGGGGGGAATAAGATTTTTTGGTGGTGATTTTTGTTTGGGGAGGAAAAAATGTTGAGGGTTTATTTATTGTTTTTGGTTGTGTGTGTGAGGAGAAAGAAAAATGTTTGTGTATTAGTAATAAGTTTCCGGGTTTGCGTCGAGTTGTGTTATAAATTGAAAACCGTGAAATATTGATTTGGACGAAGAATACCGTGGAGGATAGTCGCAAAATATTTGCGCACGTCTTTGCCTAGTTTATATTTGAACGTTTTGTGTACGCGTTTCCTTCGCCATATTTGATATGGTGTATTTTTATTTTTACGCGGTATTTGTAGTTTTAAAATAATGTAAATACGGACTTTGAAATATTTACATTTTATTTTCGTGAATATATAATTTTTAATTTATTTCGGGGGAATAATAATAATAATAATAATAATGTCGGCTTTAAAACAAAAATGTGATTAACGAATACAAAACCAATTTATTTATTACAAAACCCCGGAATATTAAATCGGCTTTTAAAATCTCAGTCGAGTTGAAGGATTTTCTGTTTTGATTCGCCCCATTTTTCTTTTCCCTTTTTCTTTAGCCCCCCGTATACTCGGTACAATTTTTCTTGCGCGCGTGCACTCGCTACTGAAATTGATTTTTCTTTACATCACAGTTGTCATGACATGATTTCTTTCTCTCGCGGAATATTTTTTTATTTTTTATTTTTTTTAAATATTTTTATACTTTTTTATTTAAAGGTTGCAATGAAACTCATGAATACGATAATGCACCAAAAACCCTTTACAATTTAGGAGCTTCATTCACGTTTTCTCATGTGAAGGATGCGGAAACAAAAGTCAAAAACTTACTTTTAGAGAAGAAAACGAATAAGGAAAAAAAGAAAAAGTAAAAGAAAAATAGGAATTGAAAGAAGAACGAGAGAAGAAACGTTGATATTCTCTCTCGAGGGATCCACCGAGACCGAACACAAAAGGGGGAAAGAGACGAAAGAGGAAGGAAAAAAAAAGATTGCCAGATGTATGGTGATTTTTGTCATCTGTTTCTAATGCAATATAGTTTCCCGAGGAAAAATGGTTTTTTTTCAAATTTTTTTTCGGGAGTGGAAAATGAGAAACATTCACTCACAAATACATTTAGAGACGAAATTGTCTTTGAGTCAGTGAAGCGGAGGTTGAATTTTTGTACAATAGTGTATTTACCGTTAGTTGGGTTGAGATGAAAGAGGATTTGGTGGGGATTTAGGATCGAAATTGATTTGGGGGTGTTTGGAGATTTGTTGGTGTTTGACGATTGACGTGTTCGGACGAGTGAAGACAAGTGTCACGTGCGTTTTGTGAAGTGGAAAAAGGGGACGGGTTGTCCCTTTTATTTCTTTATCCCCTCCCCCACCTCTTTATATGCATGAAAACTATGTGCACAACCCTCGACTCCGTTGTGAAGTCCACAAAGGATGAGTGTTCCTTTTTTTGATTCCGCACGCGACTGATCGTCCTCCCTCCATTTTGCCTCCGACACGTTTTATTCTCTTTTATAGACACTTTTCGTTAACTGTCTTCATCATCATCATCATCAACATCCACCCTCCATCTTTTCATATATAATATAATACGTGAGTCGTGTCCGATTCATTGAATTCATTGAATAAGCCGTTACGTCATCTGCCTATCTGCTCGTGACATGTTGTGGGTAAACAAAATGAAAAAAAAAATTGTTATTGTACTTCTCAGTGTGGGGAGAGAAAAGTTAGTTTACGCTTTACTTTACAGTATTCTCTCTCTCTCCCTCCCTTCTGTCATCGACGAAATAGCTCACGACCCCTTGGATGTATTTTACATTGTGCGGTGTGTGATGCGTTTTAAATTGATTGATTAGAAGCAGATGATGAGGGTGGCAACTGGCAACAAAAAGAGTGTAAGCTGAAAGGACAAAAAAATATATATCGAAGGAGAAGGGAAAGTGCGTCGTAAAGCAGTATTTATAGGTTGCAGGCGTTGCTGGCGTAGCGCGATATATATACATAGGGACTATCTCTTGAGAAATAATAATAATAATGGTAATAAGGTGGTGGCCTCTGTTTAGTAAATGACATTGTGCTCGCCAGCCCCGTATCAGTGGCTAACGCAATTTTGTTCCTTCTCTCGCTCTCCTTCCCTTCGCTCAACCCAATAATCAGTTGTGCGCAGTGAACGCGTTGTTAAGCTCTACATTGATTTCCAAGAAGGGGTCTTCATAGACAATCGCAAACTGATTGATTTTTCCACCACAGTGTTTCTCTGCGTAAGTGAAAAGTTTATGGCATTAAATTTAAATCTCGTGTGTGCGAGAGATGGGAGGAGAGGGCAAGTATGTATTAAGAGCGAGGAGATGTAGAGGATTACGAATTTTATTTACTCGTATATTAAATGGAAAGAATGTTGTCGACGATTTTTAAATTTTTTGTATTTTTTTTTTTTTTTTTTCCGTTGTTGAGTGAAGAATTTGTAAATGGGGTGTACGGGAATTATTAATTACGGGATTTTTTTTTTTTTTTTTTTTTTTTAAAAGACGTGGTTTTAAATCTGTATTAAAGTGGAGCGTCGTTGGAAAATTTATTTTGAGTTTTTGAAAATTTTTAAAGATTTTGAAATTTTTTGAAATTTTTTTTTTTTTTGGAGGTTGGTGGGTGTGTGTGTTGATGGAAAATAAATTTTTGAAAAATGTTTGTGTATAACAGGCAGCGAACTCATTAGTGAGTTAGTGGAGTTCGCAACTCTCCGAATCGATGGTAGGAAAAGCATCAACAAACCGATTCACACAGAATGTATGTAATTAAGTTTTCGTTCCGCTTTCTCCTTTCCCTTCATCAAATAGATTGGGATTCGCTTTAAACCGTCGGTTGTTTTGATTACCACTTTTTTTCATTTCTTTTCTCCGTTCTCCTTTCTTCTTCTCTCAATCCTTTATTTTTATTCTTTGTTTTAGTTAAGTGTTTGAATAGATGGATTTGCTCGGTGAGACCCGTCGCGTGTTTATAATATTATTTAGCCATTTTGAAAACTGTTGCCTAACGAGTGACAACAAGGGCGTGACTTTGGGAACGTTCTAATCGATATTAAGTAAATGATGTCGTACTTAAACCCGATACCAAAAAAAAAAAAAAAAAGAAAGACAAATAAAAGATAAACTAACTTTAGAGGACGGAAAAGGTCGTATTAAGAACTCACGCTGAGTTGAAGTTGGGTGGGTCGAGAGTAGGAAAAAAAAAATCTCCCGTAGAGATATGAGACAGCTCGACGTGAGCAGTTATCACTTTGCCCTTTTATGTCTCCCATGTTAATCGCTTATTGGTAGCCGTGTTAAACATTTTTTTTTTTTTGGTGGGATGTGTAGACAAAATTTTCCTTGTTTTTCTCGAGAGTTAAAATACAAAAAAGGGGACAGTGATGAGATGTCGGTACGCCATGTTTTTCTTTTGGCGGTGAGTTTTTGTGTTTATATCGGGTAGTTTTGTTAGCGTAGTCGGAAGCGGAGTCGCATCTATCATCGCATAATGTAGGGCGAGCCCTCAATCATCGCGCTGGAATCGTTGGCCGAGACGTGGCTGAACGTAAGAACGGTCGGGAAGCGGCAATTTCTGCTGTCGTGTTCTGCACAAGTGTGATAAAAAGGATGTATGAAAGAAGAGAGTGGGAGAAGGGAAAAGGAAAAATAAGTGCGAGTGAGGTGGGTTTTGGGTAGGAGAAAATCGAATTTGTGTGACAAGAGTTGGCTAAATTGAACACGCTGCGAATAAATAGCGAGTAACGGCGTGTTGCGTATTGCGTATGTAAACAAATATTTATGCCGAGTTTGAAATCGAATCCCGAGCACGAGTTTTGAAGGTAAAATTAATCTCTCGTTTAATAATAATATTGCCTGCCGGTCGTTAGAAAATATTTTAATTGAACTTGTTTGCTCGTGTAATGGACCCAATAGTCTCAATTTACAAACAGTCGGAATTTTATCGTTCATCCGCCTCCGTCGACGTCGTTGTAGTTGATCAAGTGCCGTCTTATTTCTCGGCTCGTAAATCTTCGGACGCGTTCCTTATTGAAATGCCAGGCTACATTTATTCGGCGGTAAATCAATTTTCAGCCCGAGACAAACGCTTCCCCTTCTTTCTGTCTCGCACTTGTGTTCGGAACAAATCCCAATTTTTATTTTTTTTTCCTCAACATTTTTTCCTTTAATTTTTTTATTTTTTCCAATTGTGGTCACGCCTTTTCTCTTTTCTCGTTGGTTGCCGCACATCAATTTTAATTTCTTCACTTCGGTTTATTTTTGTTCTTAAGTGAGGTTAATTTTCGTGATTGCGTTACTACCGACTGATATTTTGTTAAGATAAGTAAGTAACCGTTGAATTAAATCCTTTAATGAGACGTGGAGTGAATGTTCTTGTTCTTCTCGGATTTCTTTCAGTTTGTTGGCTTTGTTCCATCAATTCACAATTGTGCTTTTTAAGTTGTTTTTATTTTTTTATTATTTTTTTATTTTTTGGTGTTGTGCGTGTGTTAGGATGAGCACGTGTGTATTTTCAATTTTAGTTCGAGTCTGTTCACGTCGTCGCCCGCAGGTTGTACACCGAACCCAACGAATAATTACAATTAATAGTACGAAGAACAAGGACATTGGTGTGCGCAAACACTGAACAAAATGTGGCTAATGACTTGTTATTGCCCATTTGACCACCACGTTGCCTCCCTTTTTGTGGGAGGAGGAAGTTAATATTTGTGATTGCAGGTGATGCATTTGCGTTGGCTTGTTCCTCCTCCTCGTGTACCTAACTTTGATGCGAATTCGTCAGAAAAAGTGCAATTTCGTGCGTGCGTTGTGCGTTTTTTGACGGGTGAGGCCCATTTTAATTCGAGCGGGTATTTTTAGATGTTTAATTTATCCGCTTTTAAAAAAATAATATATATTTCTTCACCTTAAAAAATAAAAAAATTCATAAGTATGAAAATGATTCACGACGTCTAGCTTTGAAAAATATGTAAAAATAAAAGAGCGTCATCTGTCGTCGAGAGTTGAATTTCATTTTGTAACTTCACACTCTTCCCCCGTTTTTATTTTTAGTTTTTTGTAATCTTTTTTTTTTTTTTTTGGTGAGGGACTATCTATAGGTCTTTTATACATATATAATATTCATCTACTCGAGTTAACTTCTTGCAGAAGGGAATCGAGCGCCTGGCGTTGCAGCTGCGTGGGTTGTTTGCCTGCCTCCGCCACAGCTGATGAGTGATTATACAATACGATTTAGGCTGCGTGTGAAGAAAAGCAGGGTCTGCCCCCTCTTTCTCCCCTTAAACACAACTCCGACCACGATCGTACGTCAACGAGAAGATTTTTAGCAGGCAGTCAAAACAAACCTCAAGTCCCCATCCACTTTTCACCCGCCTTTTCTTTTTCTGCAACTGGCAGAAACGGGAAGAAATATACCAACTGTCTCGCTCGTGTGATTTATACCAATTTCAACTCCCCTTTGCTTAGAATTATGGGCATTAAAATTTCGAAGAGATCATTTTCTTGGTTTTCGACAGTGTGGTAGAAAAAAATTTTTTTTTTTCTCTTTTTTTTAAAGAGGGCGGAAAAGATAAAAAAAAATAAAATGAAATGGGGGAGGTTGGTGTAAAAGCGCGAGGGCCGCCCCGTTGGCTAGTGGGTTCGTATTCCGAAGAAAATTTCCTCGCCTTTTACCAACATGGGTTTCCACTCGGATGGGCCGGCAATGTGCAAGTCCATTTTGTTCTTCGCGCTCTTTAAACTTGAATGGAGGTTTGTACAGGGTCATGAAAAAGTTGCGCCTGCTGACACGTTTCCTTCATGGAGCATGAGAATTTGGAGCGAGTTTGGTGTAAGAGAAAAAAAGTATTGGAAGAAAATTTAATGTTGGAAAAAGGAGAAAATAAAAAAGTGGAATGGAGGGGGAAAAATTTTGAGAAATAAAGTAAGAAGAAAAGTGAAGGGAAATGTATTGTAGTGAGTGAATTTGATATTAAGTTGTTGGTTGGTGAAGTTGTTTGAATTTGTGTCGAGTGAGTTTTGATTCTGGCTGTGGCGCGTGAGTTGTAAATCAAAAGTGACTCGTCGTTGATTGAGTGAATTTGAAGTGGTTGATGTGAGTGTAATTGAATAAGTGCCGTGTCGCGTGAATTTCTGGGGACTGGTTTAAGGGAGGAAAAAAAAAAAATTGAATATTCCGTAAGAAATAAAAAAAATAAAAAATTTTTTTTTTAGTCACAGCTTTTAAAGTTTTATTTATTTTTAGTACTATACATCCATCTACGTGGATTAAAACGTGGATTAACACGAACTTGGATCTTCAGTATATCGTGTAACCGTTTACATTATTGATTAGCTCGGTAAAAAAAGGTAAATAAACAGTTGAAATAAAATAAAGTGAAATAAAAATCGATAACGATCACCTCACCTCACTCTAAATTAACTGCACTTACTCATCGAGTGGTTTTTCTTTCCCCGTGATTTATCTTAAAAGCCACCTGCTGTTTATATTCGAATTAGTAATCCGACAATCAAGCACATTATTCTCTTTTATCTCCGTCCGTATCCTGCCCTCTTCATCCATTAACCCCTATCTCGATCTCTACCCAACCCCCAAAAAGTACATACAGTAAGATGTAAAACTTTAATTTTCATCAATTTTTTCCCTCTTTAAATTTATTTATTTTTTGTCGCCATCTTTCATCAGATGGAATAACTTAGCCGGGTTGATAAATGGGATAATATTTATTATTGGAAAGTTGGTTGAGGGTTGGTTTGTGCGCGGAGAACGGTTTTTCTTTATTGGATTTATCGAGTGGCTGGGTTTGTTATTGAATTTCTTTCTCGGTTCGCCGTTGTAAGTTTACCTTCTTTTGTTGCCCACCTTTTTCTTGCACGATGTTCGTCGGTGGGAGTTTCACGTTGCGTTTGGCTGCTTGCTCGCTTCTGTCTACCCCGCCAAAACTGCGTTCGAGAGATGGTGGTTGCCCGTGGCAACCGGTCGGTGGGCGAGACCAGGTGAATAGCACGCGCCTTTCTTTTCCCTTTTTGACAGGTCTATGTGCGGCACATGTGGAGCGCTGTGTGCGTGGGAGGGGACGCAAACACCTGCACGAGAGTGCGCTTCATTGTTCGCGATGCAGTAAAGTTTTTTTTTATTTCTTACTTTCTCATGCATTTTACATTTTTGCTTTATTTTTTATTTTCTGGTTTCTTTTTTCTAATTCTAATTCTATTTCATTTTTTTTTTTTTTTTTTTTGGTGCTGTTTATCCCGTAAAATTGTTTGACGTAAATCCACTTTTCATCTCTTCTTTTTACGTTCTCGTTCTACTTCCATCTACGCGTTACACGGTACAATGACGTAGTGAAAATGTTGGTTTTGTCATACCGATATAACGTCTCACGATTCTTAATTAATTTTCTTTCTTTTCTTCCTCATCGACGAAAAGAAAGCTGCGGTGTTTACTCTCCTCACTGATGTGTGTGATGTTTAATTGTACTTATCGATCTCTGCAAATCATTCTTGCCGCCGGTGTTTGTCATACAGGTAATAATAACCCCCCTTACCTTTTTTTTATATAGATATATATCACACCCCTACCTCCTCCACCTGCCTATCCCGACACCACCCCCACCCCTTGGGTATATATATATATAGAACCTTGTTCACGTCGTTTTCTCGATGGTGCAATAACAGCAATAAATGTGGTGGTGATGAGCGTGTGAGTGGAAATGAAGCAGTTTTTTTTTTTTTTACCCCTCAGCTCCTCTCTCTATATCTCTCCCCCTTTTCCTCTTTTCTTTATCATAGGCGTGGTTGCGAGTTGATGGACGACGCTGAGGGTGACGAGGGGCAATTCAATTTCTTCTCTCATTGCTCTTTCGCTGGTCAAAATAGAATAGTTTAATAGGGAGAGGGATAAAAAAAAAGGGGGATAAAAAAAAAAGTTGTGTTTTTTGTAATTTTTTTTGGTGTGTGTGTGTGTGTGGTTCGTGGAACCCTGGGTTTTGAAGTCAGGGATTTTATTATTTTAAAAGTCCTGCAGGGTATAAGGGGGGAAGGTACAAGAGGGGTGAGTATTGAGTTGACGGTGAAAGGATGTGTAGTTTCGAGTTTCTCGGCTTTTCTTCGAAAAGTTTTGAACACCCACTTGGGATTGAGTTGAAGAGGGGAAGAGGAGAAAAATGTCGGGTTGGCAAGATTGTGAGGGTAATTCGTCCGTGATGTTTGCGCAAAATGGTTTTTGAACGACGATAATAATTTTTTTTTTTTTTTGGAAGAGGATTCGTCGGAAGATTAATATCAATATCGAAGAATAATTACAAAATACGTGGAGTGTTTGTCGTGGATTGAAAACCCACCTGGTGAACGGTTTTTAGGAGGTAGCGGGTACGGTACTGTAATTGGTGACACTTTTGGGTGTAGCGCAGTGTGATAAAAGGAATTAGAATTGGGGAGGAAAAATGCTGAGCCCCTTTGCCGAAGCTATTCACGTTTTACGGACGGGTGCAGTTGAAAAGGTAGGTTGTTAAGGAGATCCCTTCGCCTCAATCTGAAGAGAAACGTTTTCGAATTGGGTGAGGCCTGAACACCCACCGAGAACTACGTGGATTAGCCCCTTGATTTGTGCGTAGAAAAGAGAGGGGACCTACTCTAGGGTGGTGATGAGCTTGTCTCCGGTTGTATGAAGGCGACAGGGAGTTTTAATTCGGATGAGGGGACTGGGAGAGAAGGGAGGGAAAAGGGCGGTTTGAGTTCTGCGTCTCATCGTGCGTTTCCCAGTTTGATGACGTGGCTAAATTGGAAAGAGAGTGGCGGTGGAGGGGATATTTTCCCCTATGTGTCATTGTCAAAAAAGGCGACGTCGTCTCCCTTAGCAACGTCGTCATTTGACACCTCGATCTCGCGGGAAGAAATGTCTCGTTTGGTGAAAGGTGGCCGAGTTTGCGTCCCGAGAGGGCGACATGGCGGTTAATTTGTTTTGTGTTAGATTGTCAGCGCCGTTACTTTTTCTTTTTCTTTTTCTTCCTCTACTTCCCTTTTCCCCTTAGTATAGATCTCGTTTTCTCGTTCACGTTTTGCTCGCGTGAGTCAGAGGAGACCACATTCTTGGGTGTTTGCTTCATTCTCTCTTCCCCTCCGTCTTTTGTTCGGTTTTGGATGTCGTCCTTAGTTCGTGTCTGTGTGTGTGTGTGTGCCCACCAACCACAAGACACGGTTCTGACCGAAGGTGTCACGGGTTTGCTCGGGGCGGGAACGGCGGTTGTGGCCTCATCTTTTGTCGAATTGATAGCAAACAAGTCCAGTTGCTACCGCCTTTTGGAAAAAGGAGATATTGAATTGGAACGTGTACATTTGAACGATCAACTTTCACTTTGCTTCCAAAACGTCAATAAATGGGAATTGGATTTTTTTTTTCTCTCCCTATCTCTTTCCTTTTTTCGCGTTTCGTTTTATTTTTATTTTAAACGATTTCGTTTTATTCTCGTGACTTTATTTAGAGTGGACTTTTGAGTTGAGCTCGTAAAATCTCAACGAGGCACTGAAGCATATATTCGGAAATGAGACCACGGACGCGCGATTGGGTCACGGAGATGGGAGATTGGATCACGATTTTTTTTTTGATGTTACACGAATAAAAGTGAAGTAATTTGCGGTATTGTATAGTATACTAAAAAATTTCCACCCTCACCTCAAAAAAAAATCAAAAAAAATCGAAGTATCGTGTCGACAGTAATTGTCACACAAGACAGTGATAAATTTTTCAATCTTCAAATTTACTTTTTCGAGGTTTTAGAAATTTTTTTTGAGTCTTTTTAAATTCACGCCAAAGGCGTCGTCGTCGTCTTCGATTCGCGTGCCTAGGGTCAATTGCACTCGGGTCTCTCGGTTCTTTTTGAAAGAGGGATGTGCTGCGAGGGTTGGGGTGGCGAATACTTGTCTCTTTGACGCTCCTTTTGCAGGGATGAGACTTCAGCTTTGCGCTTTGTGCATTATTCATTGGTGGAAATCGGAGTGGGATCAGTGGACTTGAACGTTGTGATCGTTTTTGTTTGTCGTTCTCTTATCGTCGCTATTTTCTTATGCTTAGCGTGGGTCACTGGGATCTCGGTCTACCTCTCGTCGAGTTTAAGACCAATCAGTTTTGTTGATAGAAAGAAAAAGTTTTTAGTGGTAGGAAGTTTTGTCTCCCAAGTGGTCACGAAAAAAAAGTGTTCTTTTGGGGGGTTCTTTTTCCGAGGTTTCTCGCGTTCTTTCTCCCTATTGAAAAATGGTCTGTTCAACAAATTCGGTTGGATCGGGGCTGGCTAAGCTCTCGGACCCCGTTATTACACCGCCCAATGCCGCGGGCAGTGCTTTGAGGGAGATGACCCCGGCATAATTTGCTTCTTTTTCTTACTAATATGGGAAAAATGAACTTAGAATGCAGTATCAAGGGCAGGAAGAAAGTGAAGGGCATTGAAACTGCGTCGCCTACTTTTTTTATTTTTATCAGAAAAAAGACCAAAAAACTTTGTATTTGTCAAATCGATTTTTTTCGAATGAAATTGGATCTGTCGCGAAAATGACGAAAATAGTAAATAGACCCATCACCAACTAACTGAACTGGACTGGGTTGGGTTGTTTTCTCGTATTTAAAAAATTTATTACTTCCATCAATTTTTTCCATCGCCCTCCTCTTTTTAAAAAGATTTTTTATTTTGTCTCTATTGAACGTAACTAGAATATAAAAGCCGTGACAAAAACCTTTTCAAGTAGTTTGGTGATCCAGTTACAAATAAACGCTGTCCAGCGCCACATGTTGTCAGTGATCGGAGAAAATGTCGACCCCTCCTCAACCTCCTACTTTCATTATCTTCACCCACAGCAGCTGTCCTTCCTCTTCTCTCGACACTCCCCCTCGTAGATGGCTCCCCCGCGAACGAGGGGAAGGGGACCCGGGGTGAGGGGCTAGTGTCCTTCGGGTCCATTGTATAGTGAACGGCGCGGTTTGCATAGTGCGTTCGTTTTGGCCCTACTTTCATTCACGGATTGTGGTCCTGCAGCTGGTCATTACAGGTCACTCGAGGCTAATTGGTGAACTGGCATTGGTTTTAGCCAGATGCTTTTGTGATAGTAAATTCGAGTTCCACTCCATGTGTCGAGTAGTGAGTACTCGTTTTAGCGATTTCATTGAGTGAAGCGTGATGAGGCAATTATTACCTCCGCAGGTGCGAATAAGTAATTAATTCTCGGGTACGCGAGTGAGAATTTTGCTTGGGAACGAGAACTGTTTTTTTTTTTTTCCCTTTCGTCGCAGGGTTTTGGGTTTTATCTTTTTCTCCTTTTGTCGAGTTAATTTTAAAATTTTAAAAGCACGTGACGCGCCCTTTCTTTCTTTCTTTCTTTCGCTCCCCGTTCCATTCTTCGCGTTTCTCGCTAGTCTAGCATTTTGTTTGAAGACCGCCCGTGAGTTGGCCCTCACGAGCTGATTTCTCAAGGTCGTCGGTTGGCCAGAAGGAACTGTTTTTCTTCTCTCTTCATGCCAGATTGAGGATAACGTCCTGGGACCGCGAAGGCGGTCTGGCGAATAAGTGTGGCTTTTGCAAGGTCATTACGGACAATTAAGAGATACCCCCGCTAATCAAATAGCTCAGTCGTATTCGCTCGCTCCAACGGGGCCTGCAATTAGAATGTGAATAGAGTTGTCAAGGATACGTCAAGCGCACGACGAGAAAAATGTTTGCTTCGTTTTGTTTGTTCTTAAACCGATACCAGACGAGCCCACCTGCGCTGTTTCTCAGTGCTCGATACGATAGCAACGTGAATATATAAATATGATTAAATGTTTAATCTACCAATCCAGTGTATTAAATATAAAAAAAAAGGATGTATAAATAAAAATAGCAATACAAATGAGAAAAATAAACAAAATTGTTCTAAGTTTAGGGTTAGAATATTGTGCTGGTTGAGTAATTTTGAGTTGGTGATGAATGGGTTGTGAGGGTTTGTTTTCTACAGTAGTCGGTTTCCACGGTAAAGTAAGAAATAAAGTGGAATAATATTTTGTAAAGTGTATTTTTACCAACGTATGAATTAGGGATGTTTAAAGTAACAAGCACGCACACAAAACACAACACGGAGGCAGGCTTTCGTGTAATTTCTTCAGGAAATTAGCTAAGTAGGGACGAGAAAAAAAATTGTATGGAAGAGGAAGGGGAGGAGGTAATTTTTTTTAATTTTTTTTATTTTTAAGTTTGGGGGTTTTTTTTTTGTTTTTTTTCCCGTCGTCCCCTCCCAGTTTTCTGTTTTACCGACTGGGTGGCCCTTTGCGTTCTTCTGCCGGGATATTTTTTCGGCGTGAAAAAATTCTTCTTCATTGCCGTTGGCTGCACTTTGGCTCGCAACTATCATAAATTGAGCGAAGTCACTCTACCGAATAAAAAAGATTTAAAAAAGGATAAGAGTGTAGAAAAATATAAAAATATAAAATAAAAATGACACAATAGCGCGGGATGTCTCGTCGCTAGCTGGATTGTGTACTGCGCAGGTTACTTCGGAGGAACTTAGCTTTTATCTCCTGAAATAATTCTCTTTTCTACATTTTTATTTTTTTCTTCTACTTTTTGAAAAATAAAATTTTTTTTTTTGTGGTGGTTGGAGATCGATTTTTTTATTTTTTTTGTTAACACGAAGTAGAGAGAGAGAAAACAACAAGCACTGATTTTTGTGTATTCGTTTGAGCAAATGAAACAAATTTGCAATAAAAAGGTCAAAAGAGCAAAGTCGACTTCGTCGACCCCCGACGCCTGTACGAAAACACACAAGTAATTGAACGATGCTCCCGCGGGAACTCCACCTATAGGGGCCCGTGGGCACTGACCACCAGCACCGTTGGTTGTTCCTTCATATTTCATCAGGCAGTTCCCCGCGCACACTAAAGCAAATCCTCCCATCCAGTCGTATATTCATGACTGCAAACTCTCTGCGGCACTGGGCTCATTACTCACCTGCAATGACCTCATCCCGCTTTTCCTTTTCCGCGAAACACGTCACACACACTCGGCAACGTACGCCCGTTTTATTACGTTAAGAAATTTTTCATCAGGGTAAAGATGTGCTTGGTGGTTGGTTGATTGGCCTGTCAACAGGAATATCTTAACTCTCTGGTTTTTATGTAAGCGGATAATGAGTAAATGTAAGGATTTATTATCTTACTCAGTCGTTTAGGTGATATGTTTAGTTGTGTGTGTAAATGGTTGATGTAGAAAAAAAAAAAGATTTTTTTGTTTATTTTTTGCAAATTTTTTTTTAGGGGGTTGGGGGATTGCCAATTTAAAGAGAATGAAATGTTAAAAAGAAGCGGAGGTGACTGGTGGTGCGTTCATTCAGAAATAGAAATGGATTTAGTGGTGAGTAAGATTATTCGCGTGAAAATATTTAGAGAATTGTTTTTGGTTGTTGTTGGTGTGGTTTATAAGGTGGAAAGATATTTTTAGGTTGGAAGGAGAGAGTGAGTTTTATTGCAGTTTAGGAGAGGTTTGAGAGAAGATTTATTTTCTTTCTTGCGTTGGGTTTTTTCTTGTTGAAGATGAGCAGATCGGGTTGTTTACTTATTTATTTTGTTTTTTTGTGGGTTTTTTTTAAGGGGGAATGGGGAGGGGGGATTTGTGGAAGTGGGAAAGTAGGGGAAGAGAGAGAAAAAGTAGAAAGTGCGTGTGGTTTTTGTTTTTTAGTTGAGGGAATTGAGACTGCAGTTCATTTTTCCAACCAAACAAACGCGGTTCATGGTATGGGGGGAAACGAAGCTTGGCACCGTGCTCCGTCAAGTTTTGATTCGATTAAGTTTCCCCGGAGACTTCGTTCTCTCGTTCATGGCCCCAATCAGCTGACCTATTTATCATCTGGGTTCAGCCATGACTCGCTTTCCAAATTAGCTCCGATGTTGATTGAGCCAGAAAGAGTTTGTGCGATCACACAGAAATGCACATCGTTGGATATGTGCGGTGAGAAAAGTTAAAAGCAAAGAAAAGATCTTTTGTTTGTGACGGGGAAGAAAAAGAAAAAGAAGAAGATGAAGATAAAACAAAAAAGAAAATGAAGTAAAGGCTTTTTTTTTTTTTGGAGGGGTTTTTTAAAATGCGAATACGTTGCCCGCAATTACGATGGTCTGTCTCATTAATGGATTTTCTGGAGATAAGACTACGCCGAATGGCTTTTTGGGACAGAGTGGCTGCAAATTGAAGAACTTGGCTCCTGGTTGGAATTCGGGATAGGTTGGTTAGAAAAAGAAGACAAAAGGGGAATTGGGGGGAAAAAAGAGATGGCGACACGATGAATGTGACCTTCGGTGCTTCTTATTTTATTATATTGGCAAAGAAAGCAAAAGTTAAGATTAAAAAATAATAATAATAAAGTTGAAGGAGGGTTTTTTTTTTTTGGATGGTTGGAATTCGATTAGAAAAGTGATCGGGTTTGTTCAGGTTTTTTCGGGATTTTTTTTTTTTTTTTTTGGGAGGGTGGTGGAGAAAAGACGTGACAAAAGTTGAATAAGAAGAAGTACACGTTAATCCAATTAAAGTGCGTGTGTTGGGTCTAATTTACTTCCTAGACAGGGTGTTCATGAATATTTGAATATTAAAAAGAACGACGCGGATTATTTTAAGAGACGTGGGAATACAGCGTGACGCGCCGGCGTGACGTAATTGGCTTTGATACGTCACTCGCGCGCGAAGACTATTACGGTAATGAAGCCCATACGTATGCCACTCGTTCTGTACGTTAATATCTCAGCTGAGAGAGATAAAGAGAGATAGACACGAGTGATGTAGAGAGAGAGAGAAGGCGTGGGATATATAAGCGTAGGAATTAAGTACGCGATACGCACCTGTCCAGCTGCAAATTTAATCTGCGTGCGGAGGTGCGTTATCTTTAAAATTACACGTTAGGAATGTATTGGAAAAGTAAAATGGCTTTTGAGTGCATCCATCGTATGCACATCACGGATTTATATATTTTTTTCTTATTATTTTTTAAAGGTGAAAATTTTTATAATTTTTTCTTATTATTTTCTGTCTTTAAATATCACGTCATTGACGTTCTTAGAAAGAGGGTCCTTTTGTAGCGATTTCCTCTTGGCTCGTTGCTTCTCTTAAAACGTTGAAGTGTGTTTATCTAATTGTGAGAAGAGAGAAAAGAGTTGTCGGGTCATTGAAGTGTCCATTAGCCGGGGAAGTTACAAGAGCCGACGCCGAGTGTTTGTCCGCTCTCGGGCAGCGGAGATGCCTCGAAACGCGGGCTCGTTTTAGAGTGCGCTGTACGGCGGTTGCTTAGCTTTGACAACTTTTGCTCGTCGGGGAATTTGATGGCGGGCTTCGCTACAACAGCTACGTTGCAGTCATAAACGTTTTAACGGACTCTATAAAGGTTCATCACTCGTGATGCGATGTTAAATCGTAAAA
>JAQIWS010000254.1:0-31516 GCA_034696085.1 Stigmatogaster subterranea | reverse complement strand
TGCAAAAAAAACGGCACAAAATTTTTTGAAGATTTTTGAAAAAACTCTTGGTGTTTTTTCGAAAAATGGCCAAAAATGTTGATACTGATTTTTTTTACATAATCGGATGCACATTACCTTCCTGAACATCACCAAAGTCGTGGTTTTGCACTCAGCGCCCCCGTTTTGTAGAAAAAAATTATTTTCACTATCAAATTTTACTCTGAAAATATAGAAAATCCAGGGTTTTTAGAAAATTTTTTTCGGGCGAAATTAACGCTTAGGTCACGAATCTATCAGGCGGTTAAAACAGTGTGGTTTTGTTGTTTGGGAGTTGGTGGCTACAATGTACGCGGTGCGCCTATAGAATACCCCTAGAATCTCTGTCAATTGAATAAGCCTTTTGTTTATCCATAAAGTGGGGAAAAATTTCGTAAAGATGTATTCCTGTTGTTTTACTTGCAACGAAAGAGACGGATATGCAGTGCAAGCTGGACGTGAAATGGAGATGAAAAATTTTGAATTCAATATGGCCGAACAAGTAGAGCGGCTAATCAATTACCCAAAATTTAGTCAATCATGAGCGGGGAGTACTAACGGCTCCGTAAGCCCGGGCGTACTGAAGGATAACCCTCTCAATACTACCATTACAATTTGCACAAGCAATGCGTTGAGGACTTTCATCAGTGGCATTGCGATATCGGGTTTTTCACGTTCCTACAGTGTTCAGAAATTCGAATACAACGAAACGAGCGAAAACCTTTTAAGTAATCAAGTTGCGGTTAGAACATATAAGCAAATATAGATTCTGTCTTCGTCGTTAACGCTTGTTTCCAAGGTTGGCTTAATTTTGAGATTATTGATCTGCGAGTTAAATTATAGGTACATATTAATTTAGCTTGTTGCTTGTAATTTAATTTTTAAATCGAGAAACTAAGCCACTAATAGCTTTGAAAAATGCCGATAACCATTGAATTTAGTGAAATTAGCAATCACCATACGGTGATGAGTTTTTAAATTTGCTTCACTTAGTCGATAATGTTAAGGAAAGAAATTACACAAAGTCGGAAAAGGTACGCCTAATTTTACTCCCGAGTTAATCATAACATCATTTACGGATTTATTTTTTTTGCTTTGCGTGAATAAATTTACTACAGCGCAAACTTTAACTTGTTCGTACTGGAGATGGTGAACAAAAATCGGCAACTATTTTTCGACCTTGGATTTCGGTACGGTTATTGAGCAATGGTTTTATTAAATTTTTATATGTAGTAAAATATCTCGTCCAGCCATCTAACTTAGACGATCCATTTCGGGAACGTATTTGTTGTAATCAGTCAATCTCACCTACACATAACTTCACGTGAATTGATGTTGTCATAAATTCCAGACGAACTTATTGCTCTTGTTTCACTAGGAGGATTATTTCAAATTCACTCGGCTGTGATTTGAAAACACTGAATACAGGACAAAAATTTCATATATTAAATACGTAAATTGTTCAAGTTTGTCATTCTATAATGAAATAGAACAAGCTAAAAATAAATTTGTGTAATATTATACTCCTGTATATTTAATATTTTTCATTCTACTGGGACAGTGTCCTCCGACTCTCCGAGTAACTTCGATGATTCAATCAGCTGATTTTGCAACACAGTAGTATGGCACGTTTCTATGACATCCAGAAAATTCTAATGCCAAAAAATAAAAAGTAAATAAAACATAATACTTAAAGTTTCCGGTAACGTGGAAGTTTAGCGCAATTAAATTCTCGAATGGCTGTCACCGAACATCGACATGGTTTCACAACCCGTCCACAAATTTCGATTTTTAAAATTAATGTTACACGTTCAACTGAAGAAATATAAATTTAAATCGACCATCATAGTCGTTTCACAACAAGACTTACCATTAACTGTTCAAAAATCTGTAGGCGTTGCACACACAGTATTTCAACGAAATTCGACTTTCGCCTTCGCGGGCTTGTTCGTCTCAAACCACAACGCCCCGTCGTAACAATATTTTTAACTACTTCGTAAATAACTGCGGCGCTCTCCCGCGGGAATTAATGCGTGTGTACAGTTCGCCAGTCAATCAGTTTATTCATCCGAAGAAAAATATTTATTGAATCTTAACTCCAGAATAAAACTTCATTTGTTTTTTATTTTGTTATCAATCATCGTTTAAACAATTATGTACCGCTAGAATAACTAGAAAAGGGATAAGTGAAACTTGCAATTTTTTTTTTACCTGAACGAGCGAGTAAAACAACATGCATTGCATTAGACTGACTTTGCTCGGCAGTTGGTAATTATAATCAGAGGTGGTGGCGGCGTTTTCAAAGCGAATTTTACGGCTGAGTCTCCCTCGTTTACAAAATGAAATTGCAAACAAGCGCCTAAATTAAAAATTGACTTTGGTTCCGGTTTAATTTATGAGATCAACAATTTAAAAATTAAATTAATTCTGAAAAGAGTTATGGTAGGTAGGTAAACAAACAAAAAAGAAGAAAGCAAGCTCAAGCTGATTAAAATATTATCCTTAAGAGTTTTTTTTCCTACTTTATCGCATTTTTATTTTTTTCTTTCGTTTATTTGATAAATATTGTAGTCTTTAAAGTTGATTACTTGCCGGTCTTTGTAATTTTGTACAATGTTCGATTTTCTGAACACGAAGAGAAGTCGTGAGCGTGTGTGTTTGTGTCACAAATAACCTTTGAAAAATAGAGATTTTTTACACTCGGCACACGAACGACTCATCCTGAGTGACGATAGCACAGATTTCACGGTAGTAGTTACCTTAATTTCTATTTTTGTTACTTACGTGTTATTACAGTTTTTTATTATTTTTTGTTTATATTTTTATTTTGCTACTAATTTCAGTTTGGTTTAGCAATTGCTGTGGCAATCTCTGACAATTTAACGTCGATTGGAGTTCGTTCATCGTAAAGAGCAGGAGCCTGTAAAATAATTCCACACGTGCCCACAACACACGCCAGAGTGAAAATCCATAGAAAAAGACGATCCAGAACCATGGCAACGTACTTCCAATCTTCTTTCACCTGAACACGACAGCAAACATCTTAATCAGCTCAAATATCGATACCAACCATAAAAACATCCAAACATTACCTGAGTGTTATCTTGCTCATAGCGCACATGCTCTGAAATATACCTCACTCCTTCAACGGCTCGATAAATTTCCGGCCACGGCGCTTGTATCACTTGGCAACAGGTTTCGCTATTCTCTTCGCTTCTACCGCTAACCGTAGCCCCCGCACCTGCACCATGCACGCGACACCCTTCGACTGCACCATCGGATGAAACGTTTCTCGACGGAGCGTCCGGGGCGACCGCACGGTCCCCCTTTCCAACACGACGCAACGTCACGTGGGAACAACCTCCACCGTGCAAACAACAATCACGCGAAGTAGATGCGGTCGGAGGTTGTCGGACTGATGAAGAAGGCGGCGATTCCCGCTCAAGACCGTTGCAAGTATTCACCGTAAATTTACTCTTAGGTGTGAAATAATGCGGTCGGCGCATTAACAACAGTCGAGGAAGAATATGAATGAAGACTCGTCGCACCCACGGCGACATGGTGTGTGTGGTGGGGGAACGAAAGTGCACGTTGAGCACGATCACCGTGACGCAGATGGAGAGCGTCACTAAGATCATAGTAAATAGCAAATATTTCCCCAGTAGAGGAACCGCCATCGACGTCGGAGGAATGATCTCGGCGAGCAGCAAAAAGAATACAGTGAGCGACAGAAGAATTGAGATACTCAGGGTCACTTTCTCACCGCTGTCAGATGGCAGATAAAAGACGAGCACAGTAAGAAAGGAGATGAACATGCAGGGAACGATGAGATTCACTGTGTAGAAGAGCGTCTTGCGTCGCATGCTAATGCTGAATGTTATGTCCACGTACGGCTCGTCGCAGCACGTGTAATATTTCTCGTTTCGCACTGCAGGCACTTCCAAGATATCCCACTCGACACTCACGTAGAAGGAAGACAAGTCGACGCCGATGTCGATAATGTTCGATCCCTCAATTTCGTCTCGATGTCGAAGATCAACCTGATAAGACGTTAAAAAAAACGCAAAAAAAGGTTTCACACAATTTGGCGCGATAGAGGTGCTCGATAATTGGTGTTACCGAACAACGAACGTCAACCTGATAACCGCTGTACGTCCACGAGCCAAACTTCATGATGCACGTCTGTTCGTCGAAGGGGAAATACTCCACGTTGATTTCGCACGAACTCTTATAAATGGCCGGTGGTTTCCACGCCACGTTTCCACTGTAATGTAGCGACGCTTTAGTGGCGAGCGTTACTTCAAAATTTCCGTCGGCACTGGAAATAAAATAGAACAGAAAAAGAATTGAAAAAAAATGTTAAAAGAGTAATCGTTTCCGTTGCGCTCCGTTTTTGGCGAACGTCACGTTTTCAACGCGGCGAATTGACCGGAATTTACTATCCTTAGAAAAAAGAAAAAAGTACTTTTCTCACGTTTCCCACGACGTTGTTCAAACGTAGCGGAAGACGTCGAGAAAGAAAAATGCCTTAAAGATAACTGACGGTACGAATTGAATCAGACTCAAAATCAATAAAGAAATTGAAGCCATTTCCAACATCACCCCGAAAGAAATTCAGCATTGAAAGAAAACGAACGAATTAAAACAAATTTCCTTTCGACATTGACTATAATCTTTCATCAACTTCCATTAATAGCTTAATAACCGAAAAAAAGGAAAGCACGTCTCGCAATGCTCTTTCCGCCTACAAAAATCAATGAAGGAAGAAAAAGCACCGCCCTCAAAGGGGCTTTTCCTTTGTACTCGAGAGACAATAAATAAATCCAGCGTCCACCGTGGATACTGAGTGGATTTTTCCCGTGACTGTTCCACTGTATATTCTTCTCCAACATTTTAAGCTCCGAATCTTGTGCTCGTAAAAGAACCTCTCCCACGCGAGATTTCAAGACAAGGTTAAGGAAAAAAAATACATAAGAAAAAATTTCTTTTCTTAAAGATTTTCATCCAAAAATGGCTCCCCGAGGTTTGGCAAGTCATTTCAGTCTCGACGAAGATAGTGGATCCCGTAATGAAGAGGGAGGAGATAAGTAAGCTTACTTGTTGTAAAGGACAATGTCCGGACGCCATATATGGTCAGAGGGCACGTGTAACATTTCAACTCCGCCGTATTCCCGAGGTTCCCAACTTAGTTTGTAATCTTGCCAATACTGAAAAAAGGGAAAAAGAAGAAAATAATGACAGATTTTTAATTAAAATATCACGAATATTGGTAAATAAAAATATCGCGTGTTTTGATTTTCAATAAAGAAGATATGACTTTTCCACGACAGTCGCAAATTCAATTAAAGTGAAAGCCAGATAACTTTTCTTCTTTATAATCTTTTTTTTTCTTTTTCTTTTCTGCTCAAGAAGTTTTGCCATTAAATTGATGCTCCTTCCAGTCATCGAATAGCTCGGCAGTGATGTTTTTGCTTTCGCAAAATAATAACGATAGAATCCGATACTTTCCGCTTTGCTTGCTCCAAAATTGCAATCCACTAACTTTTCATTTTGTTTAGAATTTCAAGTATTTTTTTTTGTAATTTCGATTTCGACTTTAATTTTTTTTTCAAATTTTTGGAATTCTCTCACCTGTTCAACCCACAAATTGGTAGTCATAATTTGATTTTTCAAGTTCTGAAACGACAAAAGAAATAAATTAAAAAAATAATTAGGTTAAAATTAATTCGCAAAAACGCAGAAACTCGTTCGACGTGTCAATAATTTTCTCATTTACATTTTTCGTAATAAAAAAGCACGAAACGCAGTGTGCACCAAAATTAAACCCGGTTCACTTCAAAGCACTCTTCTCGATAGCTAAGTTCTCTTTAAAAATAATACTCTTCAAACTCATTATATTTGCACTAAATTTCGTAACTGCGACTCGGGGTCGATTCGGGTGAAACGTCAATTTTCACGTTGCGCATCGTTACCGACAACGTCGACACTAAAAACACCGTACTGACATCGATTCGATGAAAACTACATCGCGCTATAAAAACACACAAGCGTTAATTATTCCCTTAATACTTAAATTAATTTTTCACATTTTTCTCGATGGGTAGCGAAACGACGCTTCATTAATTACGAACGCTTCTCCCACAGGTGACATAATTTATGTATCTCGGCTGTCGAGAGATATTACCATTCCATCGACAACGCAACCATAAAATTCATTCCTAAACGCATTGACGATAATTAAACGCCAATCAACGAAATCAATTCCTGGTTTTAACGCGACTGCCGTCCATTTTCTAACCTAACGCGTTGTACATCGTAATCTCAGTTCGTGTTTACACAGCGATCAAACGCGTACGACGTCCATCGTCACAATTGAGCGCTGATAAGCCGCTCGGATGACATTTTTACTACTATCTTTGATGGAAATTAGAATAAATTTGATCCGCTTTAGAAAGAGATAAAAAAAAATATTTGAAAATCTTAAGCCTCGTTGTAAAACTTACAACGTAGAAGTTTTCCAGACGATCAATCAAATCTCTCGTCGTAAGCAAGACCACTTAGTGAGTTGGTGAAAAGTAAGAAATCAATTGGAAACTAACATTTTTCTTTCTTTTTCTTTTTCTTCTTCTTCCTCCCCCAAAGTTCACTAATGGCATCGCAACATCGAGCAAACAAATAATTTTTCAAACCAGATTGAAATCTCCACTCCAGTTTCACTTTTTCCAGCTCCCGCTCCATCCTTCCAAATTGCGTTAACCCTTGCTCTCCCATTTTATCCAAAGTTGTTTATTCGATTCTCTCCAAAACGACACAAAAAATAATCTACAGTATTTGAAACCAAAACCGCAAATAACGAAAATCAGTTAATCCAGTTACATCGTTATAAACTTTATTACAAAAGAGAAAATGGATGAAAAGAAGTCGATCTTTCTCGAGGTCAAAGATCAATACGAAGTAAACAAGCCCAAAGTTCACGGGTGGTCCTCGTTGCGTGCTTTTCTCGCTCCCTTTTCGTTTCGCTTTGCCGCTCCCACTCATTGCAAAAGTCATTTTGGAAGCTAACAAATTTGGTTAATGTAATTTTTTGTCGCTTCGTGAAAAGGTCTCCCGAGTCAACAAAGATCATTAAAGGAGAGCGCAACCGTAAAATTATCTGTATCGTTTCTTCGTGTCCTTAAATATTACGACCACCTCCACTAAGAGTGGACGCTCGGGTTTAATGACCGCTATCATCGCAGCAACGCGTTCTTCAAAATAAAACGCAGCGCGTCAAAAAATAAAATTAACGAGAGACAGGTGTCTTTTTACTCCGGAGCATCTTTCTCCTTATTTTTTATCTTTATCACCACCGTCTTCACGCAACGATACGACTCGAATGAAACATCGTTCGCTAATATTCCCTTCAACTCTTTAATACCCAAAAGAAGAATGTAAACGACGCTCTGCTTTAAGAACGACATTGCGAGCATATTAACGGGTTAACTTTTACCACTCCCAAACACACAGTTACACACCAGCCATTTTTATCGTCGCTTGCTACACAAAGATTCCATCTAATCTTTGTCCTTACACCTATTTCTTCTTATTCTTTTCTTCCCATCGAATTTCTTTTATCCCAAGGGTGAACGCAGTTTTCTACATTACTTTTTTTTACCCCATCGCAGCACCCACAACCGATCTTCCAATGATCTTTCGTGCTTTAATATTACCCTCCCATCTCCCTTAATGCAAGCTCGGCTAAACTAAGCAAGATGATGGATTGTGAGCTAAGATTGCAAGATTGTTGTTATGGCGGCAGACTGAAAGAGCGCCCATCGGTGAAGTATTTTTCAAAGGTTAAAGCCACCTACTGATGCGAATTATTTTGAATTCCACTTCACACGCAGCGTGCGGTCACGAGGACGTGCGATATTTTACCCGAGCCCGCAGTCACCTTCGCCCGCCGTTCTTACAATCGAATTTGATACCGAGTTTCTAAGCTTGAAAATTTTTCACGATACCATCAAAAGATGCCTGCTCTCTGCACCGATGCTCTCTCGGTGTTAGAGTGCACGACTCAACCTTATTAATATTAATTCACAAACTGAGGCATTACACCTGCATCGCGCACTCATCTGCACACTCGGAATACTTCGACGCGCTCTCTCTCTCTCTCTCTCTCCTCTTTTCTCGCCACTTTTATATTTTATGACAGGTACACAACTTCCGGCTACTACAGTACAAAACTTAAAAAGTTAAAAGCGCAAGTTTTGTAAAGTAAAATGCACTAAAGAAAATAAGACGTTTACACAACGCGATATAAATTCGAAATAAATTCTCTATCTCGTCTTTATAATTCTAATTCCACCACTTGTAAAAGCTTTTGAAAATTTTTATTTTCGAAATTTTCGAAAAGAAAAAGTTATATCCCTCGGCGAATAGCGGAGAAAATCTTCCAAAGCTCCCTCGTTTTTTCGTCAGCGTTATCAATAAATATTAAAGAGAAAATTCAGTCCGTTTTTATTACATCCTATTTACAAAAACTACCTTAGTGCGAAAACCATAAAAATTGCGTGAGAAACGGCTTTTCAGTATTAAAGGGTCGCATAAAACAAAATTCGTGTCTTTCTATTGTACCAACTTCTCGCTATATTTATTATCGCGGGTGAATCCACACGAAGCACGGTGGAAACTGAAAACGAAGGGAAGAAAATGAGTTAGGGGAAACGAAAACACGCAACGACGATCATTTTATTACGTCTCAGAATCAAGTAAACATCTTGCAGAGAGGTCCATCAGGAAATCTCGAGTGTTCGTGGCCTGCAATGGCTGGGAAAGAAAATTCAGAAATAACTTTCTCTCTTTTTTCCCCCCTTTTTTATTTTCTTCTTCTTTCTCTCTTCGTTCGAACAACAAAAGTTCCAAATTACTGCGAAAGAAAATTTCTCTCTTTCGGTGCCAAAGAGCAAAGCATAGTAAAGGCGTCGAATCGAAAGGACAGTTATTTATCTTCATAGATCACTCGTCCGTGCTCCTCCTTCTCTTAGTAACTTCACTTACTTGGTATTCGAGAAGAAAGTAAAGTAAAAGGAGTGGAAAACGCACTCGATTTGAATGAGTTTAAAAAGGGCAATGTTGCCAACTTGCTCGTTCAAAACTCAAAACGTTACACGCTATACAAAAAAAAATATCTCTCGTACATTTTATTTAACTTACTCTTTTATTTACTATTCTAAAGATTGTTAAATTTTGAGAAAGAATACGAATTGCGGTAAAATACAACGAAGACGCCCAGGGGGAAAAACTGAAAACCAATATTATTTCCTCGTGTATATCCAGTTTTAAGAGTAAAGATAAACGAGTACAACACCGTATACGAAAATGGAAATAGCGTGGCAATCATCGAAGTAAACAAAACTCAACTCTCTGTGGATCACGTGACCTCGATATAACGGATCGATCGAAACAAATTCGAAGAGTTCGCCATTGATTTGTGCTCAAACTAACTTACTGCCATGGTAAAACAAGTCTTTAGAACTTCCAAATGTCAAAGGTAAGACTAAGACGAGAAAAACCAAACCAAACCGTCGAGAGAAAAGGATTTTATATTATACAGTAAAATCGCGCATCACCCTTAAGGAGCTTTAGGAAGATCTCAATTGAAAATCTGCGCTTTTTGGCACAACCTCCGATGAATTTATCATACCACCGCTTATCTAACTAGTTTTCTACGCGTAGAACAGACGTTGCGAAACACGGTCAGAACATCACGCAACAATTCGAACACAACTTCGCCATCTGCCAACCCCAAAAACCCCTTAAAAACAAACATTAAGAACTTTTGCCCTATTTTAATCACCAAACTTACGACTTTTTTAACAGCCGACGTCGAGTGTGCGCGCAGGAACTCTTAAAACTAATCTATACAATTGCAATTTTATACCCACGCGCTTCTACGTATCGGCCAAAAACCAACCCTCTTATCAGCGCAAAAATACTGATGAGGTGAGATCAGTTCAACATCACTGACTTTTCGCTGAAATGATAAGCAACGCGCTTCGGAGTAGTGTACAACGCAAAAACAGCCCGCGGGAAATGAAGTCGTGCATCGATTGCTCCGCAATGCTGCTACTGGAACCCTTCTTCTTCCGGCAACCGGAAATGGGTGCCCGCGTCACGTGCTCGTATTTTTGCCTCCTCGGGAGAAAAGTGGGGTGAGAGGTATCGTTTAGAAAGAGAAAAAACAAAACTCATTTCTACATTTCTCGTTTGACAAAATCCAGGAGTTTTCCTCGATTCTTCAACAAGTGGGAGAAAATATTTTCGAGGTAACGAATTTTTCTGAAAATCAAAAATAAACAACGATATTCCCACGAGAAATCTGCGGTCAATGGCAATCCAGATGTTCTACGACGACGGTGTGTGCTCAAAATTAGCGGTATGAATTGCAATTTTCTCTAATTCAAACATCTGTTCGAAACCTAATTACGAAATGCGGGTTGCGCTGCGTGCATCAATAATTCAGGACTATTTATAATTCAATAATTAATCAGACAAGTGTGCTTAAGATATCGCAATCTCGCGTTTTCCCCGAGATTTCTCGGCACTCAATCTATCTCGAGTTTTCGTTTAAACAATTCACGATTCATCCATTTCGTATCCGTCGTCCAATCTAGCCAGTAGCCGTTTCCAGATTCAGGAGGCAATCATCTAAACTATAAATCTTTTACAAGGAGTTTACTTCTATTCTGCAACAACTGCAACGGCTTATCATTTAATTACAGTATCAGACTTTTTTCTCACTTTCTTTCTCTTTGCCACTTTGCCTCACTAAGCGTTCCGATCACGTACACTGTGCAAAAATTGTTTGATTAAACAAAAACTTTTTTCACGAGTGGAAATTTTCTCAGAAAGAAAAATAAAACTAAGTACGCTCTCGGCATTAAAAATATTGGAAAATCAAACAGCAAATACCTCGTCCGTAAAACGACGTCAAATTCTCAACTTGACCTAAAACGCCCGTCTAATTTCTCGGGTGATGTCAATTTGTACGCGACGACCACCACCAAACGGGAAAAAAAGAAGAAAAACTCGTAACTGCGTAGAGCCAACGAGGAAATCCGATTAAACTCGAATAAGGAGGCTATCTGCGGTTTATTCGCGCGGCCACGTATTTTTCAACGCACCGACGATCATCTACGTGCCGAGAGAAGCAAGTTCCTCCGCAGATTAAACGGTAGGAGTAAAGTTTATTTTCAATAAAAAAGAGAAGAGCGGCTTCCAATATGTGTAGGCTAAATTGGTTTCAAACTTTCGTATCTCTCGAGCAAGGCCGTCCTTTTTTTTAACCCTTTATATTCACGTACGTCGGTTTACGTCGAGATTGAAAAGAAGAATGTGGTGTTTAAGCTTTGATTTCGTGCATAGTCACGACCACACTCATCAGCTCATTGATTCTTAATGACCCGAGCAGGCGAAAATGACCGCAATAACATCCGCTCTTGCCATAATAACGCGTCTTGAATCAAACCCACGACGACGACGTAAAAGCCAAAACGACGTCGGTCAATAAATTACGATCGCGTTCACGTCAAACGACAAAACTACAACGTTTTGCTTCAAACTTTTTGAGCAAAACTTTAATCGATTCTACGTTGAAATGATTGCGTATGTCTAGAGTGACGTCACCCGGGGGTGACGAACTAATCTTTTCACTCTCGAGAGAGAACAGCGCGCCAATTATCGACTGGTGCACGTGACTGATCAGACAAAAAACTCTCTCAGGGACGGGCAGTCTCAATCCAATTTTTCTTTTTAAAAAAAAAAGTCATCCGGGTCGTAAAAACAAACGTTGCCAGTTTTTCGGATCTTAAACTTTAAACCAAAACTTTGAGATTTTTTTTTTTCCAGAGACTTCTCAAAATAAGTGGGAAAAGAAAAATTTACATGTTAACCACGTCGTCTACATTCACGTATTACTTTACACGACTTTACAGCCACTGGTAGCAGCTGCATTTATTCACTCAGCCACCACAAATGTGCAGGCGCGGTGATAGACACGTTCTGTACGTAAAAGGAGGAAAAAATTACTTCACCGTGCAAGTGAGCAAGTGGCGGATGCCTTTTCTAGGAATTTACTTCGCTTCTTGCCCGCTGGTTAATTGCGTGCTTTCCGAACTTTTATTTTTACAAAAACTCGACGAGAATGCGGAGTCGTGAGTTAATCCTAAAAACCATCGAACGTCAGACCAAATTGCACCACAATCCACCCCGAGCGCGTGCGATTAAAATAGCACGTCATTTTTACGTCAACGAGCACTTTAAGAAAGACTTTTTGGTAAAACTTATATATTGTGTCGTGAACTAAACTCCAGGCTGGCTTAGTAAATGAGAGAGAAAAAAAATTTCTAATTTGTACCGCGCACAAGAAACTCCTCCCGGTACTCTGAAAATTCAAGGATGTCGTACATTTTAATCTCTCCCCAACGAGAGATTAAACTCCCTCACCCATACTTCACAACGCGCAGACGAAAAGGAAACAAACGGAATTTTTTTTGTTTTTTCTGTAGAGAAAAAAAAAATTCAAAGACGACGGATGTCTCTGAAAAACTCCCCGAAGTAAACGCTGTTTTTTTTCCCAACAAAAAAGAAAAATGAAGTAAATTTACAACATAAGGTCGAGTTACGTAAAATGTTCAGCACTACCTTCCCAAATCCCATTTGTAGCTAACTTTAAGCCAATCTCATAATCCACTTCATTACAAACTTAAACTAAAACCACGAAAATAAAGAAAAAGCAACTTTCGTCTTTCGAGTAAAGCGAGCTAAGCTAAATCTACAATTAAGGCATTTCCTCATCGACTGAGCGCAAAGACGGTGCAGTGGGAATATTCGGTGGAAAGTTAAAGCTTATCGGCTAAAATTGTATCAATTTTCCTTTACGACCGAGTCTCATGCGGCAACTAACCCGAAAGCGAGCAGTTCCCAATCGACGTCCATCGCTCGCTTCCACACCAAATCATCAAAACTAGAGTCGTACATCACAATAAATAAAGTGACATTGGTTGTAAAGATTATTTTTTATTTTTTTGCGGGAGAAGAAATGGAATTGGTGGAATAAAAGAAAAAGAAATATCCGAAAGTATTTCCCCCGAGGATGACGTACCCGAGTGGAAGCGAGTTTACGATATATTTGTCATAACGAGGTTGTCGATCGAGGCACTTTTCGGATACATAACTTAAATCTACGACATGTAAATTTCATTCCGAATTTTCTTAAAGTTTGTTTTCACGCGACAAGACTCAGTTTTTAAAACATTGATCAGTACAGTATACCTATGTCAAAGTTCATCGACGTAACTCCGTTAAGAATAAGTGAAAAATAACCGAAGTGCGCGTTCTTTGTCGTACAATCATCTCTGTCGGAGTACTGTAAAATGGAAACGTAATCTGACCCGACGTACCCCAAGAGCAAAAAAACCTTTTCAGCCTTCGCCTCAATGGGTTTATTCTTCACTCTGCACAAAACTTCTTCACTCGACCCGAGAGACCTCCCTCAGAGGATAAGAAGAAAAGTAAATTCAATTTGCAAAAAATAAAACAGCCGTACGTTTTGTTACCTCAAAAAAATAAAAGTCTGAAAAAATTTACAAAATCTTCTTCACACCATTGGTAAACATAAAGATAATATTTATATTTGATTGCAATTCAATTTTGTTTTAAATTCTGACATTACGATTTAACGACGAAACCCGATCACTTATCTTAATTTCGACTCATTTGCGGACGAACGCGTTCTACCTACACCTTGCGCACACGTAAAAGGTAAATGAGAAAAAAATACATTAGTACTTTTAATTACAAAATCTTAATGGCCTCGTGTTACGACTTAACAGTAATGGCTTCGCTAAACGAAACCATTTTCGCAATTGGATCCTCATTGGTACAAGGGAAATTCGTTGTCCGCCTTCTAAGTGAAGAGTTGGTATCTCGCCCGAGGAAATTACCCACCCGTTCTGCGACATCCCCGACTACTACCGAAGGCGTTGATGGAATAGTTGCGAACAGCAACTTTGCTCGGTTTCCGAAGCGTATTTATTCACTGCCAACTTTCAACCGAGTGAAACCGTCATCATTGTGCGTTAGAGTAATTCAGTAGAGATGGCGTTCTGAGCATTGGCCAATTTTCTCCTCGTTTCTTTATTTTCTCATTTTTTTTTCTACTCCCATTTTTCTCTTTTTTTTGTCTTCATTCCCCCCTAAACCTTGTGGGAAATATTTTTTTCGGTTGTACGTTCGAAGTCTCTATAGACCAATTGAGCTCGTGATTCAGCGAGTACAATTTATAACGCGAGGTTTTCTTTTCTTCCGTTTATTTTATCTCGGAACAAAAAATCGACCGGTGTAGTAAGTTACGAGAAAATATTTCCATCCAATTTATCAATCATTACGATGTCGTTTAAACATTGTTTGTAGTGCAAATCATTCACGAGTTGATATCGAGCTCTATCGCTCCAAACTCCAAAGGCAACGTAAAATTACGCTACAGTTTGCGCAACTGAGAAACGAGATAAAAGCAGAGGCAATTAAAGTCTTAGACGCCTAGTTTTAATCAACGGATTAAAATAAAACGGGCATTTCGATTCACGTCTGAGAATTAATGAAAAGACAAAAAGTTTCTCTCGTTAATTAAATCCAACGCCTCCGCCATCTGCCGTTCCATCAATTTGGTGGAAAAAATATTAATCAAAACACCTCGAGTTTGCATAACGACAAAAAATTTGAAATATGAAAAGTAAGAGAAACGACCCCGAGAAAAGACAATCTTCTTTCCTATCTTAAGAGTGGCTGAGTCTTCGCGCCAATTCGGTAAACCAGCGAATACTCGAAGATTCGTCGTAATCAAATCAACTACAGCACCTACGGAGCAACCGGTAATTTAGACGAGCACTTCTTATCCAACTCGTATACGCCACACCTGGTCGCTCCCTACGCGATTGCCCTTTTGAATAGCAATTCGGAGGAACCACGAACTCTGAAGGAGAGGGAAAAACACTTGCCAGCAGTTGCTCAGTTTTATATCCTCGATTTTATGACAAGAATGAGCTTATCCAACACGCTGCGGCGTACCTATGGAGGTAAAGTAAGCAAGATGTTGGGAAAAAAGAACCGAAGCTAATAAAAAATAATAAAAGAAAATAACATACGCGGCGGAAAACTTGGGAAGAAAGAGGTCAGTCGTAAATCACGCGACAACAAAAGAAGGAAAAGTTCACGTTTTCCAAAGCTAATAAAAATATTTTCGGTCAAATTGGAGATAACGTTGCACCATTGTGAGCAAAAGTTTCCATTTGGACTTTTCCACACCCGACCAATGTTTGAGCACTTTGGGGACGAACGCTAACCACAAAGAACGGGAAAGCTGTTCACGATAGGATTCAGCGTTTTGATTAAAATGTTATCGTTACAAATCCGCTCCCGGGATTATCGTCGTACGTCTTTCAAAATACATTGCCATTTGCAAATGCACAAAAGAGGGAAATATGACGCTGCAAAAGAGGCGAGGACACGTAACATCTTCGCAATCAATCTCGCGCAGCCATCCTCTAGAGACATATTTTCCCGCACACATTTCAAAACCACGTCCATTCCAAAAAGCACTACGTTCTGTTACGAGGCATTTCGTACATCTTCCATCACCACAAAAAAAAAATGTCGCCAGACATCAGTAAATCAAAAATATTCTACAAAAACAAAACAACATCCTATCTCCAACCCAAAAAAAATTCATAGTTTTTATTATATTTTCGATTACGAGCAACAACATACGGAAATAAAAGCTTTTATATTCAGCGTTCTTACGAGAATTGGAACGTGAGCATTTACAGTAGAAGCTTTTAAAAGTTTTATTTCTATTTTGTTTTATCCACGTTCTCGCGGTACTGGTCACGAACCGCTGTGAAATGCATTAAAAAGGATGTTGGAAACGAGTTTACGATTTATGATAGTCAGTGCGAGACCAAAAATTGACTTTTGACGAGCAAAACTGGCATTGTGAGATTTTTGGCCATTGTCTCGTACTCTCGTCCAGCTGTGGGCAAACGCTTTAAGTCCGAAATAATTAACAACGTGTTCGTATTCTCAAATTTCCGCTTGGCCGAAACCAACGGAAACATTTCATTTCCAACTTGACGTCTATGACCCGTTCGTTACCGAGCCTTTATCTATTCTTGAATACATCACCACGCGAGACGACATCTTATTCCTCGCTATCGCACCTGACGTACGTTGCTAAGCAACCTTGTTTCAACATTACAATCCTCCTCACCTCATCAACTCACCAACATTCGAGAACGACGCGGCTTAGAGATCATATTCAGCTGTCAACGTATTCATCCCTCGTGGTTTTCCGGACCTTTTTTCGCAACACGCGAAAGAACGAGCTCACTTTGTGTAATGAAACCCTTTGCATGCTAACCATTCCTGAATAGATAGCGAAAAAACGCGTTCTCGTCAGCCACGCACAATGGCTTCAGATGCAATTCCATCGTCTACAGACAGAAAACCACACTACCAGTCTACTACTACTTCAAATTTTAACACTTTCAACGAGTTTTCTCTTTTTTTCCTCAGGCTTCGAAAGAAAGACGTTTGACAAATAAAGAAGCCCACAGTCAGCTAGAGGCTTAAAGCGCGGATGTGAAATCCTCGAGAGTATATCCGATACACGGGTACTGCGCTCAGTGTCACCTGCGTCTCTCTTTAATTGAATTTGAGGCGACCCGAGTATCGAAATCCACGCGATAGAAAACGTTTCATCCGCAGCGTAGCCACATTGGGTGGTGCCAAGAAAGAGTAAGAAGCGTACCTGCGGGAAATCCTAATCCGATCAATTATTCAACCGTAAGGAGAAAAAAGATAGCCTCTAAAACTCGAGCAAATACTTTTGGTTAACGCTTTCACTACCACGTTCGAGATAGAGCACAAATTCGCTAACCAACACTTTTTGTTGAGCGTCGTAAATTGAAGTTGAGGGTGAAAATTAATCGGCAGTTCGTGAGTAAGGTAAAAATTACATTTCGGTGATTTATTCAGTGATTGTGTAAATAAGTAGAACAGTAAATAGAGCGACTGAGTGTTCATGTTTGTGTGTGCTGAGTAGACAGATCTCCCGATCCAATTTGTAGCTAATAAGCTCAGAGTTGACTCTCCGGGTTTACGTGAGTAAACAAAACATGTTTAGTTTCGTGTCTTTGCACGCTGTATTCACAATAACAACAACAGTAAAATGTAGTATATGGTATGTAGAAAAATTCAATTTACTTTTTTTAATTTGAATGTTTACGTTTAAATTTTTAAAAATTTTCGTATTTAATTATACATGGAATTTAAAGAAAACAATTTAAAATACGAGTTTTTCTATTTTTAATGCGTTTTCATTTTAGCTCGCAGCAAATTATTCGTACAAAAAATTTTGCGACATTTAAAGCCAAAAAAAATAATCTCCATAGAAATGAAGTAAAAAATCAACTCGACTCAACGGTACGTGAGCTTTAACCCATTTTAAAAATTCAGTACTTGTTCCTCACGAAAATTGGAGGAACAAGTGAAGGAAGAAGACGCTACCATAAAGCGTCAAAGGAAAAAAAAAAGGGAGGAAAGAAATTTCTGAAGGTGAAAAACGGAAAAAAGAGGGAGAAAAAAAAATGTGACTACCAATGAAATCTTTCACCGAATTACATCACGTAACTCCACGGAAACGAAACTGTCGGGAGACTTATGAAACGTATTACAGTCAAATACCCGAAAGAAACTTTAGGCGAGAAAAGTGCCATTGAGAATTGGAGGAACAACATTCGAAAAACGAACGCGCTTTCCCAACGCCTCAATCACGAATCACGCGAGGGAGAAATGAAGAACGTGTTTTCCTCGTGCTTTAAAAATAAATTCTTTATCTAATGCGAGTTCGGTACGCGAAACCCACGCGTTGAATCAAAGGCAAAACGTGCGAACGCTATGAATTTATTGCCCAACTAACAAACCGCACATTTGAAAAATGTGAATCCAATTCGATACTTTGAAGAAAAAAACTAAGAAAAATGGAAAAAATAAAATTAATTCGCGCGTTAACCACGGGCTCACGCGTTCATCTACAAACCACGTTAATAAAATTAACCGAACCTCCCTCAACGACTAATTTCACTGATGGTTTAATTCAATTAGCAAACACCATCTGCAGCTAGAAGAATGATTTAAGAAAAGCTGGAAAAATTCCTTTCGTGCGGTCGAAAACACGAATAAATACCGATAACTGAACCTGAAACGGGAGTTTACGAGACCTCAGAAAAATCTTTGCATCCGTTCCGTTAAATAACTGCATCGTTTTCTCAAAAATATATCTCTTGTTTCCCGAACGTTTATTTCTACCCCAAATCCCCGCCTACGCTATTTTGCAACGCTGGCACAGTGACAAGATTTGATCTTCTACTCCTTAGTTGGTCAGCAAGCTCCGCACGTCTAAAACTAAAGTACATAGAACGGCGAAGTCTAGTAAGAGGGCAAAGGGGAATAAAAAGCTAATTGCCAACCGACCTCGACACTAATAGCGCATTAATCAACTGCTCTACCTTACAACAACAACCTGGAGAATTACCTAGCTTAGGTAGAAGATGAACAAGGAGAAGAAATTTAGTTTCAAATTGACGATACGCCAACATTGTCTTCCCTGAAACTCATTTTCGAAATTTTAGTCTAGTCGTTGTAATTTCTTCGAAAACATTCGGTAGTAACGAGATGATCGAGGGCAGAAGGCGAGCACTCTATTTTCTCACGATAATAAGAGTAAGGTGCGGCGTAAGGAAAAATTTGTACGGAATGTGCGCGCGGCGTTGGATTAATTTATTTGACGCGCGTCAGATACGAAACGCCTGTTTTCTCCACACGTTATGCAAGTAAGCGATACGAGGCGTCGAGTAAAGTCGGTAAGGTCAAAGGGCGAAGTGATGGTGATAAAGCCCTACTTCGCTAAAATTGTGTACAAAACGCGGTGAGTTTTAAAAGGTACTTAATAGAGCTCTTCCTGGAAAGAAGCCTTTAGTGGAAATTCTGCATTTAAAGCTTCTCAATCTTCAACAACATTTCTTGATTAGAATAAATTGTCTTCTCCTGCGCACGCATCGTTAAGTAGATCCTCTGGGACGTGGGCCAACGACGGAATTCATTCCGAATTGCGAAGCAGGTGTGATCCGAATTGAAGTTGGAGTAACCGACTACGAAAAGTCGGAGAAAGACAACTCGTAGGAAAAAACTCAATTGGATTAAAGCCAGAGTTTTTTTTTTCTTTTTTCTTTCTTTTTTTACTCTCTCTGTGTTTTTTTATATTAAATAGATACTGCTGAAGAAGTAAATTTGATTTTTAAAGAAACGCGTTAACCGCGGTATAAAAATTACAACGAATTTTAAAGAAATTTCGTTTAGTTATATAGTGTACAGTACTACGTGGATCCGGGTACGGTTCAGACGTCAAATTGTGTTTGAGAACTCTCTCCTGGCAACCACGCATGAATAATAAACGGAGGTAGATTCACGACCCATTCCTACTCAATGCGCGCGCAACTCGGGAGGGAGAGATGGAAGCAGGTAAGAAAAAAGGGGTGATCCCGTGAGGAAGATACAAACCGAGCCAAAGTGATTTTTTCTTCATGAATAAATGACGTGGAATATATTATAAACGCCGAGAAGGGCGAAGAGATCCCGCGCACTCACTCACTCACTCGCTTAAAAAAGGAAACAAAAGGACTAAACTTTATTCCCGCACTCAAAACGCACACGAGAACTTTGCGCTCCTTTAGACAAACCCTTCGTCGCGAACTATAAAAGCGAGTTCTCGCAAAATGAATTTTCACTCGCGTCAACGCGCAAAATCAACAAGTAGTTTTTCCCCCCTCTCTCTCTCTCTATAGAATTTCCGTCAAACGGAGTGCGAACCCACCTACTTTATCTACCATTTGTTCGGTAATCCTCCGAGTAAGCAAATTTAATAGGCGCGCACAAACACAGCCCAAACCCATAAATGCGTACGGTAGTTAAAGCGCCTCTCGTGTGGAAGACAATGCTTAAGCGCAAACGAACGATCCCAACCGCATAAAATGAAAATGAATACAATAATTGAATAACAAAGCAACAGCGGCGCAATTATCCGCACCTGATGCGAGCGAAAACTCGTAAACTAAAGTTACCGCATGAATTGACATTGCCTCCAAAAAACACAAACCCGACTATCAATCAATTTTTTTCTCACCAGCGCAACCACAAAAAAATATTCACGTTCACTCTAGGGATGTTAGCGAGTATAATTAACTTTGACTCACCAACGCGCTGCTGATTAAACTTAGTACGAGGCAGAAAAAAAATGTGGTGGGTTGAAAAAGCGTGTGTATGCTTACCACGTCGATGAGTTGAGACAACTTCAACTTGATGTGCACAGTCAACGGGTCGGTGTTATTGGCCACTGGTCGCACCAATTTGTTGTAATGAGAAAGGAGATCGTCGTACAAACGTTTTGCGTCGGGATGACCACCGGACACAGTCCAAGGCGAAAGGCAGAAGACAATCAGCGTAACGACGGTTAAAAATACCGAACACTGGAACGACGGATACCTTGAAGCGGACGACGGAACCAGCGGCGGCAAGAGCGGCAGCCGAGCGTGCCGTCGCCACGTCGACATGACGCTCGTGCCGCGATCGCGCCGCCGACTCGTGCGCGCCTGACTCCCTTACGCGCGCGCAGATCAATAGTACGCTCCTCCTCCGCAAACTTGTGGTTCCGTTCACGAACGTAGCCTCGACCTGGCAGACGACTAGAAAAGCACGTCTAGCATAGGAAAGAGTAACTAAACAATAAGGAGAATAGTGACACGGCGTTCGACAGAGCCTCTTTTTAGAAAGAGAAGACAAACACCGTTCCGGGAAAATTTTTTTTAAAAAACAAATACGAGGAGTTGTTTGCGGATACCTTCAATTAAAAGATAACGCTGGTCTTAAGCGCTAAATTTCTTAAGGAAAAATAAAAGTCTGTCTGAGAAACGGCGTCTTAAATCATGCCCGTTATTATATTCTGCGAGATATCAACTCGGAAAGCACTTTTTTTAAATTAAGAAATCCGCACGAAATAAAACTCGCGAATTAATTACGTATGCTTTACAAAAGCAATTTGTGGTTATTTTTTTTCCGCGTTTTGCTCGAATGCGGTATCTCGTTTCTGGTTCTTCTTTTTCTCAGTCAAAATCCATCAACATAATTTAAATTAGCGTTTTATTCTGATTTAAGATAAAAACTTACAAATGACATCTGACACTAATCTCGCTTTGAATTTATGCGGGGGGAAAAGTGTACCGAAAAAATTACTAAATTCCCAACACGTAAAATTAAATAAAATTCTCGAAAAAGTTTTATTTCACTTTTTCGCCTTACCTGATAACGACGTTAACCACAATTTTAAAACAACGTCTAATCAAAACAACAATTTCCTTTCCATCAATTACAAATTTCACAAACCGCTAAACGAAATTCGCGGAAATAAATTTTTACCGACATTTCTCTTTTTTCAATTCCAACATTTTTTTCACCATAAAAAATTTACGACATTCATCATTTAGCGTAAAAAAAAAAACGAGACGTTAGCGTTATCATAAAACGTTAAAATGATCACGTACAAAAAATTATACCAATTCCGCTACAAATCGTAAAACGTAACAAATTATCTACCGTTAATGTTTAATACGATAAAAAAAAAAAAATTTCTCTAGTTTCTAACATCAGAAAAACGTTTTTTTAAAGATGCGGTAAAACTACAAATGTATGAGGCCATCTTAAATTCGCTAAGACAGGACATGAATCAAAAGAACCGCAATTTTCTACGTGTAGTACTGAAGGTAGCCAAAAAATGGAAAGATAGTGCAGATGGAGGGAGGGGAAAAAAACTCAAAGCTAAAAACGAATGGCATTTCATAAAAGAAAGCGCGAGGTTCACTTATAAGCGAGAACTGAATTAGAACAGGTGAGCAGACTCTCACCAAGATTTATACCTGCGACGAAAATCATACGACTGAGAGTAGGAGTAATAAAGCATAAAATCGTGGGGGGAAATTGAAGATGTGAAAGAGATTGAGATCGCAATTTGGTGAACGTCTAGTTTTGTGATTTATTTTGGGTTAATTTGGTTGTTTTGGTCGAATCGATGTCCGCTACCACATTGTGTTTAGGAATCCATTTGAGGTTTGGAGTATGACGTGATCTCAATTAGGAAAATTTCATTCACCGCATACCGGGTTTTAGGTCAAAAGTTAATTTCCACAATCACAATTGTACTTCGTCTGTAACGACAATTTTAGCAAAATTTTCTTTCGATTTTTCTCCCCCCAAAAAAATTTTTTTTTCTTTAATTTCACTCTAATTTACATCGTTAATCCGAGACACTGAAAACGTTGTAAATTTTCTTTCCCATTAAAACCACGTGACAAGATCGAAAAGCGCCATTGGAATACATTAACCATTAAAAAAAAGAATAAAGAACTATTTTCCCCTCTTTCACGACTCGTTAGTCACCGCTATCAACCCACTAAGAACTCATCACTATTCATCGAATGCCATCCACGAATTAATAGATAAAGCGCTTCGAACGATTATCATTATAAAATGGAAAGATAGCCATCAAACTTTAAGACGATGCCAAACTTAAGGCGATTTCCAAGATTTACATACGCGAATCTCCTTCAAAAGTCGTGAATTCCCCTTTCTTATTAACCGACCGAGATTAGAATAAAACTCCTCTCGGCGAAACATCTAAGGGTTAATTTAAAACAAATTCATCTTCAAAAATTCAACAAAATCGTGCTTTTGTGATAAATAAAATAAAGTGTGTATATAATATGCGGCGGTACATTTTAAAAATTTCATTTATTAAACCTAACTCGCATAAATTGTTTTCCTCGTCGTTTCTCGACCACTACACCTACAATTTATTCTCTCCACGTCGAGTAACGCGCGTTAAATTATCACATCACACCGCGCGTAAAAGTAAACGCACCGACGAAAACGTGGAAAAAAGAGAAAAAAGGGGGACAATATTTATGCGTAATCTCTTGTTGTTGAAGCAACGTGGACGAACTCAATTTTGTGATCCCAATTTCAAACACGTCACCATCAATCACGCGCAACGTGCGCACGCGTAAAAGAGATGCGCGGTAAAGTCCAGATATTCCGCTACAGGGCTGCGCGTGAAAATCCATTAATGGAACAAGCACGAAGATCACAAACCGAGGCGAGGAATTGCCCTCAGGATCTAAGTGTACCGAAGGCACGGCCTTCCTGAAACGAGACTGATTTCCTTCTCCTAAACGCGCAACGCGAGTTAGCTCTAAATCCAATTTTAAATCCGCTACGGCACTCAAAACACGCGACGATAAATAATAACACCGACAATGCCGAGAAATCGTTCGTTTCTCTCCGATATTATACTTGCAGATGACAGACTTAAAAGACGACCATCATTTTACGCCCTTCTTCGCTTTAATGCAAAATTAATGGAGTGACAAATGCAATTAACTACGACCACCACCGTTTTCCCGCCCAAACTCTTAACGTCACCTTTTCCAAAGCCATCGATTATTAAAAAAAACAATAGACGCAAAACTTTCACCTTTTACTACAGCAAAAGTCCACTAACATACGTCGTCGCTCACCTGTATTTCTGGTTTGTAGCTTCCTCGATTGGGCCGAAGGGGATTCAATATTGCGGGTCCATAATTATCAGCGCGCTTCTATCGATCGACTATTAAGCGCGTACCGTACAAAAGCAATTTACTGTCCAATTCTCATCTATCGAGGAGACCAAATTGCGAAGTAACAATAGCAAAATTAGTTCGCATCAGCGACATCTAATAAATCCCTTAAAACTACTCTCGCGGATATAATTAAAAACAAGTACGGAAAAATAACAAAATAATCAAATTTCCGAGTAGTCGATAAAAGATGTTAAATTATTTTCGTCACTCACTACTATACTCTCGAAGTTCGTCTTTTAGGATATTGCGAAAGTGCTCGAAAACGAAGAAAATGAAAAAAAATCTCTCATTATTTATATCCGGAAACTCAAAACAAGATTTCCTTCCCTACCCACTTCACGAGTCCTACACGTCGGTAAAACAGAGAGTGTCACCTGCACACTGAATAAATCAAGTTAAACTCGACGCGATCCACAAATCGAAAAAAACCAAAATAATAAAAAAAAAAAAAACGAAAATTACTTTACGCTCAAAAACTTTTACATTTGCACTTAAATATATCAAAATTCAATCTACAACCACAAAAGACGACAACCGTTACAAATCAACCCTTACCCCGATTAAAATCAACCAAACAATATCTGTTTCCATCTACCCCCTCAAAGACCACAATGATTACCTATATCCGGTCGAGGAAATTGGTGATTTCCCGTTGGTCACAACTCTCCCTCAACCACTTACCTGATGTACACAACGTCCAGCACTTGTTTCCCACGCCGTAGAAATGGAAGAAGAGGAGGGAGGATGCTGCGATTTTGACAGTGATAAATGAATAGCACGAACAAACTGATCTTCTCCATCGTCCTTTTCCCTTCATCACTTCCCTCGCAACGGCGCCAATACGTCCCGTTTATCAGAAATTTCCTTTTCTACAGCAGAAATAGAAAAAAAGGAAAAATCAATGCACCAATCAATATAGAAGCAACTACTCTTTTGATATTTTTTTTCTATGGTACGTCGGACTAAATGGTAAGTTTTTTTTTTAAATAAATAAAGAAAAATTCGAAATCCCTAAAGGCACTTTGTTATCTTTCCGAGGAAAAAACATGAAAGAAAAGTTCGATGCAGATTTTTCTTCATCACCGATCAACGTTGTGATTGATTAGTCTCGCGCGCTGAGGGAGGAATTAAAAGAGAAAAAAAGGGGGAAAAATTTAGTACCCTTCTCTAATCGAAAAGTTCTCTTCTGTCGAATCACTCGACAGACAATAAAATGTATAAAATACCGCGAATAAAAATGTAACGTCTAATTAGCGGTTTAAGGCACGTGTAATCGCTTACGTGAGGTGGATAAAAATGGACAAACATTTCCTCCCCTTCTAAAAAAAGTGATAATTACCGTTTGGCGCGTTTCCAACGACGAGATGACGTAAAGAAAAAAGTTAGGTGAGAAACGTATTACACTTTTCTCCTTTAACTCACGCGGTTAATTAACTCCGTAAAAACCCGACGGACCAAAAAAACCGTGGGTGTACAGAAGAGATTAATGAATTTCAAGTTGAAAGCGGAAAAATTGAAAATACAATATGTGCGTAAAAGCAGCACCTGGTCGAATATAAACTCAACGTCCAAAATATTGTCCACAAATGATAAATGTCTTTACATCTGCATCGCATTTCTGCGTTGCGTTTGCCAGAACGGGATGAATTATTCATGAAATTCTCGGTGATTCCGGGATAAACATAAGCAATCGTGCCTAGCGTGGTTTGCATTTCATTTTCTCTCCCTCGATGTTACAATTTTTAAAGTTGGCTGCACTCGACAGGTAATTTCTTCACGTTTGTATATAAAATTTACTGTCTTGATTTTTAACAAAAATAATTTATTATTCAGAAAATACAATAATATTAAAGGTAAAATTTAAAATGAAGGAGTGTCTGGTAACGACAGAATGACCGATAATTAGTCAACCAAAATTATGTTTTCGTGTTGTAAAAAGGTGAATCGATAGTTTCGTTTTTACACCATTGAATGTTTTTGTTTTCTTATCCTTCGTCCTCGCTTCAGGTAACAAAATTAATAAGACAGCGACCTTGTTTCGCAGAATGTTTGCTTATTTTAAAGCTAACGTTTTTGTTTGTCACAAAGCGGAATTAAAATTTGTATTACTCGATGCGTGAGTTTTGTAGCATCGATTGGAAGCAAATCAAGTTAGGCGGACGCGTTGTGAAATTATTTTAATCTCAGTTAATGATTTAAACCTTAAGAAAATTGTCAAACAAATATTGTCACTCCACCGTGAAGAAAAACATCGCGTCTTAGAAAAAAAAATTTCTAAAACGTGAAAAAAAAAAAATTTCAAATTATTTTTAACGAAGCTAAAAATTCTAAAAAAACACCGTCGTCAACTCCGAAAGACGATAAAAAGTTGTTTTCTTCCTTGCAATCATCTCAAAATGGAATCCTTTCCAAACATATTTATAGTAATTCCGAGTTAACATATTGCAATTGAAATTACAAAACGCTAATGAAGATATATGATTACACTCCACCGTATAATCCTCTTAATATGTCACACTGAAAATAAATTTACTAATATTCAACCGCAACCGGAAAATTTACATCACAACCACACCCATTTTTCATCACACTAAAAACTTCGAGAAAACTTGTAATCCTCCAGTCAAACAAAACCGCTAACAAAACGAAAACTTTACTTTTCATCAATCTTCCCCCTTAAAAAAAAGTTGGAAAAAAACCCCCAAAAACTCACAATCCTAAATCGTAATTTTTATTTTCATTTTAAGACTACCTCCTGGGCAATCAGTGCTGGCGGTTAAAAATCCGCGCGGTGACAAAATAGTTCCTGTCATTCTCGACCATCTGGTTCTTACAAAGGCGAGAGAAGAAAAGAAGAGTGAAAAACCACGCCGAGAGATCACAACCTCATTTCTTTATCCGAGCAAGATTCAACTAGCGCTGTCGTCGACATCTGCGCCAGACTGTCACGCAAAATGGCTGGCATGTTAGTCATTTTACAAGCTCGACATTTACGCACACTTTGGGGTAGTGATAGATGAGTGACAAACAAAACAAACAAACCACCACCCATTCATTCCGCTTACATAGCAAATTCGCAACGCAGGAATTGAGAAAACGTCAAAAAAAATTTTCTTCAAAATTTTTAGATTAGCACTCGCAATTTTTTTTTTGTAGCTTTTGTGTTGTCACAACGCGGATGGTACTTCAAACAAATTACTCTCTCTCTCGACGTTGCACGGTCGCAGTTTAAAAGGTCTCTTATGTGTTGATGATGAGAGCGCGGCATTCAATTAAAGTCTTTACGAATATCAGCGCAATTACTCGACTTCGAGTTTACGAAACAAAATCGTTTTAAAGGAAAAACAAATATTTTAAGGTTTGAACCTATTACTCGTTTAATATCTGTAACCGACTACCGTCAACCGCACCGCGACGAAGCTTTACGAGTAAATCGATGAATAAAAAAAATTGGAAAACAAAATATACAACGACAGTCTACTCAAATTTTTCATATAAAATTGCGTCTGTTTTCAGTATACTCCAATATACAAAATGCGATTTCGTGTTTTCGTCGGGCGAGAGAGACGAAACTAGTTTGATCATACTGTATATATAGGGAGGAAATGAAATCGTAATGTAAATATTAAGATTCATCCCTTCAGTGTTTGTTCTGACCGACGAAAACAGCTACGTCAGGCAAATACGGCAAAAAAAAATGTACAAAATGAAATAAAAGTGATCGACAAACTTAAAGCTGAACCATCGAGCAAAAATACGCGACGCATTTAATATTCTTTCTCGCAGTTATTAATGCCGAACGAGTACATTAGAACTAACGATGCTTCGTGGAAGGATCCTCTAAGTCGAGTAGAGAGGAAGATCAAAATTTATATTTTTTGTCTGTAGTAAAAAAATTGTTGTTAGTGTCTCGTAGCAGCAAAATTAAATTGAGATTGTACAAGTAAAAGGAGACGCTCTATTTTTTGGCTTCGTGCCAAGGATCAGGTCAAGCGCAAATAGAAAAAAAATATAGATTCAAGAATCTTACTTTTTCCAAAATGGTTAATTCGTTCTTAATGCGGTTTGCCACGTATCTCATTTTAACTCGAAAACTATTTGATAACCAAACAAAATTACGAATCGTTTGGCAGTCAACTCACTGAATTCAAAATCAGGACTTGTTTGCTCACCGATTAAAATTCACTAAAAATACAGTATCACGTTTCACCGCTAACGAGCTACCAAAAATAACTCGACTTAAAATCTGCAACGTAAACAAAAACAGCAAATCCAAAAAACACATCAAATAGCTCTTTATTTTTCTTTCATCGACTCCAATTTGTTTGTTTTTCCAGTCCACAAAACCCGCTTTCCTTCAACGCCTCACCAAACACTCTTCAAAAAAGCAAAAAAGCCTATTCTCATTTGTCCTCATCACTGATCCGATAAAAATCCCTTATACGACAAGAAAACGTCTGCCTTGCTAATTGCCATCACGGATGAAACTACCTTGATTGCGGTGTACGCTAAACAACAAAAAACTTTCCTCGCTTAATTCCCCCGCAACATTCTCAATTATTCACGAAGAATAAATTAACGCGCGACTTAACATCAATTAATAAAATTTAACGAAATATCCAACAAAAATAACTGACTTACGTGCCCAAAAAGTGTCCCGGAGTTTATAAACTGCTCGTTACGACGAACGAATATTTTAAACGTCGGTGGTTTAGTGTTTATGCACCGACGTAATCACCGAACGCGGCAATCCATCTCCAAAGGCTCGAGCGCGGTGACCGCTATGCGCAAATCGTCGTTTTAAAGTGGAAAATGATGAGTCCCGCTTTCCACGTAGACGTCCATCATTTTGCATAATATTAAGCTTTTCCGTTTTTAAAGCGTCGGTGTTAATTTGAAGGTGCGGCGTCATCAAAAATAATCACGAGTTAAAATGCGGCGTATATTGAATAAAAAAATACGGTAGGTAAATCGATATCGTTAACGTTAACGCGAGAGAATAAATAATTGTACAAGTATAAAGAAGAAAGATTAAAAGGAAATTTTTGGTTTGTAGAGCGTATTGTCTAAGTATCTCTCCACAAATTTCGATTTTAAATAATGAAATTAAAATTTTAATTTGTGTAATTTTGCTCGAGTGCTCGTCAGCGGAAGAGGAGATTAAAATCCTTTAAAGATCAAATGTCACAGCTGTTTCTTCTGATTCGTACACGTACCAGTCGTTATATCCTCATTTCGAAACCAGACCTCACCTATTCCAGCTCGAACGATAATTAAATGAAAAGTACAGTAACCGCACTTTTTATCTAAAATAAAATAAATATTTTGAAACCCAAGAAAATAATAATTTCGAGACTCATCCGGTACTAATTCCGTTAAAACTACTCAGTTATTGACTATTCCAACTTTAAAATATTTCTAATAAATAAATTAATGAATAATTAAATTCGAGCGTTAAATAAACAGTTCGTTCATTGAACCTTAAACTAAAGTTACAAAAATCCAAAAATTTTAATTAGTAAAAGAGTTTGTAATATTATTTTAATGAATTCGCTGACGGCGTTCAGTGGTGTAATATCGTCACTTTTCACTCGCCCCCGTATCTTCCACATCTCAAAAGGAAATAAAACAAGTGAAAGGGAAGAATAAAGTGTGCGGAAAGTAAGTTCACCGCCTCTTCAAACGAGACAAATGATCGACAGGGCACGTGCGAGAGTGTACATCAAGTCAACGTGCGAATCGTAGCAGACAGGCAGGCAGATAATGAATCAGAAGACGGGAATTCGATTAAAAACTTGAGTTAAGAGCTTCGAAAGAATTCGCACAAAAGATATAAAGAAAGAGAAAGGATTCCCGAAAATGTCAGTTTAAAGATTTTTCAAAATTGTTGTCAGCGATTGTCTTCGTCGTTGACGATCTGGCCACTTTTTTACGGGTTACGACAAATATCTTTTCAACCTCGTAAAACGTCAACACAAAAGGACACGGAAATAAAAGAGGAAGTGCATCGAAAAAATAACTTTTTAAAAAATTGAGAATAAAAAATTACTGAAAACCAGCGAGTTCAAACTTCAAAACAACGCTCACGTTTGAGCGGTTAATCAATTTTGAGTGCGCAAAACCAGAACCCAAAATTCATCCACCGTCATTTTTTGCTGCCATTTTCTTAATTTCCAAACACGTTACGTTTTATTTACGCGCAGTTTGTTCCACGCATTTGCCCAATTTCAGACCCAAACTATTTCACATTCCACCGTAATAAATGAATAATTTAAGCACACCAGTGAAAATAAAATTTCAATTAATTTCCGTGCCAAGCACGTTACGCAGCCACAAACGACGGCCGAGAGAAGCAGTTATTTTATCTTTACTACACCAAACAAAGCAAATTTCATAGCTCTCAAACTGCGCACTCGCGCTCTCTTTCATTCGCATTCAATGGAGCGAGGCGGGGGAAAACGCGTGCAGCCGTTCACAGTCACGGTCATCTCACCAGGTGGCGTGGTTGCTCGTCGTGAAGCTGAAGAGTTTTGTGAAGCGTCTGCTGCGCGGGGAGAAAAAAAGAAAAAAAGTGGGGATAAAAAAGAAAGACAGAGAGAGAGACCTCAACGAAACGATCAATCAAAAGCTGCCAAGAGGCAATTTCCATGCCACGGCGCAACGGAGAGGACAACAACTCCAATCACGAGTTGATGGAAAACTGCGGGCGCCCACACGCGCGCCTCCGACGTGCCACTGTTTGTCCACGTAATAAATCGTTAATTACGTGTCAAGACACGAAACGCAAAAGTTTTACAACCGGTGTTAACGTTGAATAATAAATAATATAAAATGCAGCGATAAATAATAATTTCCCGCGTAATTTCATTTTAGAGGGTACATTATCACGGGTAGAAAAAAATGAAAACACTCGACTCGATCGATGCGAATTAATTTTCAATTCGATGATAAATCTGTTTAGTAATTACACTATTGTATTTTTAACCCTAACAAAAAAAAAAAATTACAAAAAGCAATTTGCAGCGATTCAAGAGCGAAATCTCGGCAGATCCTTCGGTTTTACACCGAATTTCCTGCGCATAATACCCAACGTAAATACCATCACCGCGGTTATCACGGTCCAGTAATTCAGCGATGGGGCCAATCCGTGTGAAGCCTCCATCATCACCTTTCGGTCAACATTACGAGCGCGTGTTAAGCGTGAACGAACCAACTTTCTTTCGGATTAATTGAAGCACAAAACATCACGAAACACACGCGCCAATACCTTTATTATTCTCGACGATAACCGTACCGATAAAACCTTAAAAAAATCTTTTAAAAAAATAATAATAAAAGTTAAAACCGAAATATAATCTAAAAAAAATTTTTTCCTCTATTTTTCACTTTCTTACGAGCCTCTGGTTTGTTTCTAGGTAAAGAAAAAACGAATTGCTGGCCTCACCTACGTACCCATTTACAATAGATGTTCGAGCTATTTATTTCGCTATTATGGAACAAAGTGTGCAATTTATTTTTGTTACGAGCACAACGGCGCGTTGCAGAGACAACACTTCACCGACAAAGATAAACATCCTAAGACATAAATACCCAGCATCGGTAAGCTTACGAAAAGCTAATTACACACGGATCGGCAAAAAGTGCGATGAAAGTTGTTTGTATGTATTCTACGAAGT
>JAQIWS010000253.1:0-31559 GCA_034696085.1 Stigmatogaster subterranea | reverse complement strand
CTAACATTTTAGGTTAATTTGCCTGGATGTAAATGCCTAGGTGCATAGTCAGGCATTGAATTATTTTAATATTTTAGAAAATTTAGTTTTCTAACATTTTAGGTTAATTTGCCTGGATGTAAATGCCTAGGTGCATAGTCAGGAATTGAATTATTTTAATTTTTCAGGGAATTTAGTTAAATCTTACTAACATCACTGTGAAATTAAATAACAAAGTACAGTACGTAATATTTGAAATTCGTAAGTTAAATATGTTAATTTTATTTCACTAAACAAGTACACTTAACACGTACAAGTATATTTAAAAGCAAATTAATTTTTATAATAAAATTTATTTTCGCCAAATTTTCACCGTTGGTTTAATTTTTCTCGTTCCATTTTTCGATTTACACCTTCAATTAACGACTACATAAAATAAAAATCAATTTTAACCAAAATGCAATTAAAAACAGACAAAATTCAATTTTTTTTACCTCGGCACGTCTCGGAATATCCACCTCGTCGTGACTCCTCAAGGCTTCAAACATCACCAACCCCAACTGCGTTCGAGACTAAAACAAATTTTCATTAAAATTCACCATAAACGTGATTTATCCTCGATGTTCCAAGCCACAAGTTACAAGCCACCAGGAGCGACTCTCAATTGAGGCAGCGTCAAGTTTTGAAGACCGTCGTAATGACCTACCGGTACCTTAAAAAAAATGCTTCGGTATTTTAATCCTGGAAAAACTAATTTATTTTTTACAGTAAAAAAAAATTCAAGTTTTTAAAAATTTTGACATTATGGTCGATATTTATTTATTTACTTTAAAATATTTGTACTTTATCACAATTTTATCACTGAATTATTTTCAAAATGTCTAATCTAGATAACAGTGTACAAAACTCCGATAACAAAAATATTTCGTACTTGACTTTTGTTAAATTTTGAATCTTCACCATACCGTCGACTTAATCAAGTAAGTTATTAGATTTATGTCAAGATTTTTATAATATTCTACTTAATTTATATAGGAATGGAAAATGCGCGCCTCGTTATCGTTTTTATTATCGTGTTGTCTGCGTTACAAACACAACAAAACAGTGCAGAAAAATGTCCGGAAAATTGGGATCCATCGCCATGTTTTTGTCAAAATGGAACAGTGACCTGCAACGAAGTCTCAAATATTAATTCGACCAAAGACTTGGAAAAAATATTTAATTCACCGTCTATAACCAACGTTACCAAATTGAGTACTTTATTAATCACGTACGGAAACCTTGAAAATGTCACTGGAGTTAATATATTCGGTTTTTTTAAATTCGAGAAGATTAATATATTTAACACAAGAACTAAATTGATTACAGGATCTGCGATTATAGGTACAATTTCTCAGCGGTATAAATTATTGAATTTAGTTAGTTTATGCACTAATTTTATTTCTTCATTTATTTATTTTGCAGGTCAAGAATTTTTGAAATATTTAAGTTTTAAAAACAATCAATTTGCGAGTTTTATTAACTTTATTTTTCTAAAATATTTAAATGTGCAAGAAATTACGGTTGAATTCAACTCTCTCGCCGACTTTCCGAGCAATAGTCTAGCGTATTCTTCCGCGAGAATAGTACGTCTCGCTTTTAATAAATTACACACCGTAAAAAAACACACTTTTACCAGAATGTCCCAACTCCGAGAAATCGATTTATCGGGAAATAAAATCACCGTCATCGAGGAAGAAGCGTTTCATCTACCTAATCTCAAATATCCTCTAGAAATTTACTTAAATTCAAACAACTTAACTATTGAAGGGGTAATTTTCACTTTTTATTTATTTTGTAATTTATACGATCGGTAATCAATATTTCGTGATTTTAGATCCACGAAAACGCGTTTTCAGTTGGATTAAGACTTACATTGCTGTCATTGGCACATAATTATCTGACGACGCTTCCGAGGAAAATTTTTGAGCCTATATTGGACGTGATGGCGGATTTGGACAATTCGTATTTTGGAGTTTCAGGTTAGTGTTTAAAAATAAATAGTTATTTTTTTTATAACGATTTCGATTAAATTTCAATTAGGTAATCCGTTCGTTTGCGATTCTTCTTTAACGTGGCTCGTGACGAAACCACAGAGCTATAAAAATATTGTTCGAGGTCTTGTATGCTCGAATGGAAATAAGACTTTAGATGAATTAACTGAGGATGATGTTGATATTTAAATATCAGTTGGTAAAACGCAGTAAAAATGTAATTAAAAATCCATCATCTTGATGCGTGGTCACTCGACTTATAGCGCAAGCGCATTGAAATTTAAAACTGGTAAAAAATATTTTAAATGTTTACCAGACAAATTTTGTACGTTAATCGACTTATTTGAAAATTTACAATAGTATTACATTGTACAGCATTTGTGTGATGACTGGAATAACGCCATTTCGAATGGTTTCTATGGAAAAATTATATTTTAATCATTTCTGAGTTGAATCTTGCTCTTTTTCAGTTTATAGTTTGATTACAGTAGACAAATTAGGTTTTTAAGGGAAATAAATTAAAATATTAACAGTAAGCTAACGGATCTGACGTTGCATTAAAACTACAAAAAATTTTCACACTGCTAATCTCTATCAACTCCTCGAAATTTTCTTACACTGATGTAATAAGTCAAGAAAGGGAGTAGGTTGTTTTTGGTTACTTTTATTTCAAAAATATTAGCTCAATTAATCAATTGAGCTCAAAAAAATCATGTTTCAACTTTCAAGCTGGATTAAAATTCAGACTGCAGGTGTTCATGCCCTGTAGTCACGAAGACGCTTCCCAAGAAAATTTTTGAGCCTGTAATTGTGAAGTTGTTGTTTCTTATTTCCTCAAGTAGAATAAAAACTTTCCTTTTAACGAATTGCACATTGTTCGTAATCGTTCTTTTAATCAATTTTTTTGGGGAAATGTCATGATATCATGCGACTTACTGGAGCAATGCCAAATGTTAAAAATTTCGATATCTCTTATAAGAATATAATGGTCGTGTGTTAAGCTAGTAGATTTCTGATTTAAATTATTTAAATTTGTAATGTTCCAATTACGCTTCTGATCGTCAAAGTAAGAATGTCAGCGTAGTAAAATAAATGGAATAAAAAAATTGGTGAGAATACAGTATTCAACAAATACTGTTCAAATGATAAACACCTGTCATTAAAGTCATTAAAGTCAATCAATTTTATCAGTGAATTTTTTTGTTAACTGTTTCAAACCGCGTTCAAATTAGTTGTTTTTATCTATAAAACGAGTGTTTTAAAGGTTTTATCAAGTTTTTTTTTTCTATATTTATATCTCTCTCTTCTACAGAAGCGTACTAAAAAGTAGACAGAAAAACAATTTAGTGGTAAGTAGAGTAAGTCTATCGAATTATTTTACGATTTTGGTAATTTTCTAACCACAAGTATAAATATTAAATTCTTACAGAAATGCAAACTGTGAGACTCGCCATCGTAGTTTTAGGTGTGTTGTTGGCTGCGTTCCAACTGCCATGTCTCCATGCACAGGGGTGCTTGGCAAATTGGGACCCTCGGCCATGTTCTTGTGGTGTTGGAATAGTAGTATGTGGTAAAGATTCAAATATTATTTCGACAGCACAATTGAAAAAAGTATTTACTGCACCGTCAATTAACCGCACAGTCTTCATGACTTTGTTATCAATCGAAAGTCTAACACTCGAAAATTTTAATGGAAGTAACATTTTCGGTCGTTTTTCATTCCAAGACATTTACTTTCGTCATACGCAAATAAAACAGATTAGCGATGATGCTTTTAAAGGTAACTATTTTATTTGCACGCAAAATATTTATCTTTAACACCGCAAAGTGTTTCATTTTATAGGTCACGGTTATGTCAGAATATTATATTTTTACAATAACAAATTCGAGACGTTTAACTTTAACTGTCTCAAACATATAAATCCGGATTATTTTTCTATTGAAGAAAGTCCACTCGTCGACGTTCCAAGCAAAAGCTTCCAAAATAATTCCTTGAAAAAGATAAGTTTGTCTTTTAATAAATTACAAATGATAAGAACAAGGACTTTTTCTGGCATGCCACAATTACAAGAAATTTGGGTGACAAATAACAACATCACTACTATCGAGGAAAAAGCGTTCGATCTACTTAATCTCGATCAACCTCTTGGAATTTGGTTACGTAATAATCAGATATCATCTAAAGGAGTAAATTTTATTTTGAATTTATCCATGTCAGTCTCTTGAAAAAAATTAATCGATTTAAATATCTCACGATTGCAGATCCACGAAAATGCTTTTCCAAGTGGATTAAGACTTAGAAGCTTATCATTATCCTCTAATCTTCTAACGACACTTCCGAGGAAAATTTTTGAGCCTATATTAAACGTCATGGTAGATTTAGAATTCTCGGAGTTAAACGTTGACGGTTGGAACAAATAAAAAATTTACGTGTATCTTTAATTTCAAATGAAATCTCTGTTTACTGTAGATAATCCATTCATCTGTGACTCGTCTTTAGAGTGGCTCGTCGAGAAACCGCAAATTTATAAAAATATTGTACAAGGTTTGGTTTGCAGAAGCGGAAAAACATTAGACGATTTAACTTTGGACGATGTTTTAAATTAATCTTGTACTGTTGTACCAATTGTGCGTATTAAAATTATCTAATATGGAATGCCCTTTTCTTTTAATCATTTGTACGATTTTTCCTGACTCTAAAAAAATCACGAAAAAAGTTTTTCCAACTGGATTAAGACACTGAACGATCATTTCTATCCAGTAATCTTCTGACGACTCTTCCGGTTGTTTCGAAGAAAATTTCTGAGCCTGCGTTATTCTCAGAAAAAAAAAACCAGGGTTTATTTTTTATCTTTAATTATCAGTTTTTTTCTTTTCATTTTTTGTTTTTGTGGTTAGCGGTATCTCATCTAGACAAAGATATAAAAACTGGTACCGCGCTATTTTCTAACTTTAAATCACTTTGGATGGTGTTTTAAATTAAATCTTTATCTCATTATGTCAAAATATAATTGCTATAAATAATTTTAGTTTTGTGTTTCTGTTTTAATGAATTGAATAAAATTCATGTCATCAATAATAAAATGGTCGTTCATATCATGTCACATATCTTATCACTGTAAAAAGATAACATTTAATTTTGTCAAGTTTTTATCACTTAAATTTGCTTTTTTTTTGGAAATTGTACAATATCCATTATCCGTTTTTTTTAAACTTTTCTTATCTTCTCAGTTCTCACTCCCAACAACTGAGTAAGTTTTTGAAGTCTTCAACAACTTTGTCAATTTTTAACTGTAAAATAATTAATTCGAATAGAAATGGGAAACGTGAAATTTTTCATCGCTTTAGTTGTAATCTCGGCTGCATCACAAATACAAAATCTCCACGCGCAATCGTGTCCGACATCGTGGAATCCAGCACCATGTTTTTGCGAAGATGGCATTGTGTGGTGTAACAAAACGTCAAAGATTATTTCAAGTTCACAATTAGAGAAAATATTTTACTTACGAGATTCGGGCACCATCCGAATGGGTACTTTGCGTATTCAGAACGCGGAGCTTGAAATTATAAATGGCAGTAAAATATTTGGATTTTTCGCATTTCGGGAAATTATTATTTCTAGAACAAAGACGAAATGGATCAGCGACGATGCGCTGAAAGGTACTAAAAATATTTTTGAATAATAATTGGAGTAAATTTACGTATCTTTATCTTACAGGGCAAGTTTTTCTCGATGAATTACAATTTATCAGTAATGAATTCGATAAATTTAATTTCAAGGCTATACATCATCTACGTCACCTTGATAAATTGCAAATTCAAGAAAGTTTTCTCGACGACATTCCCAACAAGAGTTTTAGACCGTTCGCAAATTTATCTATAAACACGATAGATTTGTCGTATAATAAGTTACAAATTATTCGCAAACGCACGTTTACCGAATTACCGATTTTAAAAAGAATTATTCTCTCTGGAAATGAAATCACAACGCTCGAAGAGTACGCCTTTAATTTACTTCGACTTTACCAACCTATCGACATTTACTTAAATGGAAATAATCTTACAGAAGATGGGGTAAATTATTATTTTAATCAAATTCCTCACGAATTTTATTAATTATCTTAAAAATCTCACAAATTCTAGATCCATAAAAACGCGTTTCCAGCCGGATTACGACTCAAAATGTTGATTTTGTCTTTTAATCGGCTGAAGACGCTTCCTATGAAAAATTTTCAGCCTATTTTAGATGTAATGGCTGACGTTGATGGCTCGATGTTAGAAGTTTCCGGTAAATATTTAACGTCTCAGTAACGGTTTATATATTTCTAATCTTTAAATCCCGTTCAGGTAATCCGTTCGTTTGTGATATAACAATCTCGTGGCTAGTTACGAAATCAGAAACCTATAAAAATAAAATACGAGGTGTGATTTGTCCGAATGGAAAGTCATTAAATGAATTAACTTTAGATGACCTTGAATAATAAACCTCAATTTACTGTATACAAAATCGAATAAAAATGCTAATTTGATTCAAAGTATGTAAAAACTGCTTGTGTAATTCTAGTAACTAAAAATACTTACGTCAAAATTCCAAGAAATTTAAAGAAAACAAATTTTTTCTATCGACAAAAATTCACTCGTAAACACGTCACTGTATTCAATAGCAATGGTAATGAAATTTATTATTAACTCAACCAAATCCACAACCTCGACTACTAAATGCTTAGTCATTCCATTTGATTTGTTTTCTAGTAGATTTTGTTCAAATACTCTCAACATTCGCAGTTTTCGCAGTTTTCGCAGTTTTATCCCAAGTTTTCGTCCTCTTTTAAAAGTAGGTGAAACGTGGTTAAATTCAATATTTCTGAAAATAGAGAAGAGTACTGTTGCTTTATGTTGAAAACTGTAAATATTGCGAAAAGTAGTTAAATTACAGTATTTATGCAAATTATTTAAGGTGGAGTGCAAGAATTTATGTTTATTTGAGGTTCAAGTGCACATACGAGACTGAACTCGACTGAAACCTGCATCCGTTAACAGGAGGATACACCCAACGATATCCTGAGTCAACAGACAAATTCTGTTTGTCGACCTACATCAACATCACAGTTTAAAAAAATATTTTACGGCAATCACAACATTTCATTTCGCTCTCTTACCGGGAAAAGTCATGAAGAGCGCGGCACTGTCAGGTAACTTTCATCGTTTTTCACGAAATATTTTCACTCGAATCACTTTTACTCGTAACTGAAACGATTTACGATTTGTTTATAGTCAATTTCTTCACGTTGTTTATTGTGACGTTGTTACCACAAACTCATACGTCAATTTTAAAACGAGGGCTTCCCGAGAGCGCAGTCGTGGGACGATGCCCTGAAAACTGGGAAAGCAGATTTTGTTCTTGTGACGTCAGTGACGCAACTCTGACGTTGACTATCGCATGTCGCGACATTCACAATGCGGGTCACCTTGAGGAAGGATTACGTCATAACTGGGAAAACGCTAACACCAGATTCGAATGGTTTTTGTTGGAAAATTCAGATTTAACCGTCATTCCTGACGGGATATTGAGCGAATTATCTTTTTTGGGCTTTATCATCACTAATAATCACTTAAATAAAATAAGTAGATTCGCTTTTCAAGGTAAATAAACTAAAATTTTAAATTCAATGGCGGTTAAACGGATGTGGAGGTCTATTAAAGAGTAAAAATTTCATTTTTAGGGTCAGAAGAAACGGCTGAATCAATGTGGCTCGGAAATAATAAATTTGGTCCCGATTTTAATTTGAAATTTCTACGTCCTCTGCGTAATTTGGTTTCCGTAACAATTTCGTCGACCAATTTATCCTCGATTTCCACCGGAGCGTTTGGAAATCTTCCTCGTTTGGAGAAAATCAATTTAGACAACAACAAATTGAAAACTTTAGGAAAATACGCCTTCAGTTTGCTGCCAAATTTAAAACGAATCGATTTGTCTTGGAATAACCTCACAACTCTAGAAACAAACATGTTCAACATTTCTCAGAACCAAAGATCAATTGCTTTAATCCTCGCAAACAACCAAATCCACGACGTAAAACATAAATTTTGATTTAATATTTATTCCAATAAATTTCACTCATTTTCTAATTTTTCTTTTTCAAGGTTGAAAAAGACGCGTTTGCTGATTTGAAAACTTACTACGTCGATCTTCGAGGAAATAAATTATCAACTTTAAACCGAGATGCTTTTGAACCTCTTTTGGATTTAATGTCTCGTAAACAAACATCGACTTTGAAAGTTAAAGGTAACAACTCCATATAAAAGTTTTAAAATAACAAAAATATTTTATTATCGTCTTTTTTACCAGGAAATCCTTTTATTTGCGACTCATCATTTCAGTGGTTGGCGAGTAAGCCTCAAACTTATCGTGAAATGGTTCACGGATGTGCTTGCATCGAAGAAAACCGTGTAATGCCATTTGCTCAAGCTGCTTAAATCCTTTGGTATAACTTTGTACACGATTTTTCACTTTACAGAATAAATAACTCTTTATTCTAACACCTTAATACTGCTTTTCCGTGACAACGCAATCTTAATTCGTAAGCAAATATTGTAAGTAAGTCAAGGTTGTTTACAAAAACGAGTTCAGTGATGTAATTGATTGATTTCGTTTCGCGAAACGTGACATAAAAATTATGGAATTCCCGAAAATCACACCCTTGTTATCATTAACTTTTAATATCCTTGAGAAGTTGCATCTTTAGTGACTATTAAAAAAAAAATTTTTTTTACCTGAGGCTTTCACGTGAACTATAAAAACTCAACTCACTTTCACCTTCAAATACTCTTGGTATTAACTACAAGCACGAACCATGAAATATTTTACAGGTAAGAAAATTTTTTGTTAATTTTTTTAATTTAAAATTTACTTAAAATTTATTTTTAAATTTTCAGTATCAATCGCGTTATGTTTAATTTCGTTTTCAAATGCGGTTAATTACCGATATGTCAGGGATATGAGACAGGGTCCACCTTGTCCAGTTGAATGGGATTTAGGGCCTTGTACTTGTCGAGGTCCAGCTGGCGTTCCTACGATTGATTGCAGCGCAATTTCTAATGTTGAGGAATTAGAAAGAATATTTAAGTCGAGTCCAATGCAGATGAATATGAGAGCAATCGATGTTCACGGGTCTAAAAGTTTGACTAATTTGCCAGATAATGTGTTTGGAAATCACACGATTCATTTGTTTATGTTGGATAGGAATGAGATTCAAACTGTTGGCAAACAGGCATTTTCAGGTGTGATAATTGATTTAGATTTTTTGTATGATCAATGCAAAATTTTGAAATTTAAATTACATTTTTGTATGTAGGCTCTGAAGAAAGTACTGATTTAATCCGACTTTCAAACAACAAAATTTCTGAATTTCCTTTTGAAATTCTCGCGTCGTTGAAATCTCTCCACGCTTTGGCTTTAGCAAATAACAAAATTGCTAAAATAGCAGAAAATGCTTTTCCTGCATCTACCGTTCAGGTAAAAATTTTAAATAAGTGTTTTTGAAATCATCTAAATATCCATTTAATTATTTTTATTATTAATCTAGTTTATTGACTTGAGTGGAAATTTAATCGAATCAATTGGAAAAAACGCTTTCGCTAGCCTATCCAAATTAAGCAAACTCGACTTATCAGAAAACAAACTCGTAACTTTAACCGAGAAAATATTTTCTAACGAGCAATCGACCGATCCCATGGAAATCGTGCTAGCAAACAACAGCATTTCGCAGGTAAATATTTTAAGTAACACACCACTAAAAAAAAACAACTAAAATAAATAAATAAAACTTTTATAAGATTGAAGATCCGGTATTTGCTGACGTGAAAATCGCCACCCTTGACTTAAGCAATAACCAATTAAAGTTTCTCAAAGAAAGCGTCTTCGCGCCATTTTTGAAAGCTGACAACCCGATGCAAAAAATTTTAATTGACGGTAAATATATATATATTTTTTTTTCTTTTAAATATAAACTAATTATTATTGGTTACAATTTCAGGAAATCCAATCGATTGCGAAAATAAGAATATGCAGTGGATTAAAAGTGTGCCAAAAGAAGCTTTGTCTAAAATCGAAGGATTTCAGTGTAAAATTGAATAAAAACGTGACAGGAAAATGTGGTCAAAAGTAAAATTAAAATGACAATAAATAAAATCCACGGATGTACTACACCCCTTTAACTCCATTAAATCAAGTAGGAAATCCTGACACACCTGTCCTCGTTGTACAAACAAAAAATCCGAGTTGCCATTTATTTATAGTTTTAAATTAACATGTTAAAATATGAAAAGTCACGTTTGAAAACGATAACTTAATGTATTCAAGAATAAAATTTATTTAAGGCTAATTAAAAAAATACTCTGAATTGCAAATTTATCTACTTAAAAAATTTGAGACTCTACTTTTACGATTTTTTAAAAAACGAACCTTTTTTCAAGGTAGATCATTAAACTCAATTTAACCTGCGTGACGTCATTTCCCCGAGGCAGAATTTCCAAATCACGTGGTAAAGACTCAGGTGTGCTTAGTTACCTGGCCGGTTGCTGGGAGGAGCCTCTCAAATTTTTATCTCGATCGCAATGAAGATCTCAGGTAAATATTTATGAGAATTTTTTAACACAAAGCGTGCTAATGTTTAATTAAGAGTGAGAGTGGGTTCAAATAATTTATGGATCAAATTTAAATTTATTTAACCTATTCACGAATTTTGTTTAACAAATCGTTCAACTTTTATTTACCCTCTTTTCATTCCACTCAAACATGCGCCTTCAACTGGTTTTTAGTCTGAGTATTTCAAGGACGTGGTTTTAGGAAGCAAAATAAAATGCTGTTTAGTCCTATTTTTTAAAAATATTCTTGTTTCGATATTTAAATCAAATCCTCAAAAAATTTCTTCGAAATTTCAATTTCAATTTCAGTTTTCGTCTTCATCGTCTACGTAAAATTAATCACTGGAAATGAAGGATTGGCGTCAAATATCGAAGAAGAAGAAATGGAATTCGAACTACCATGTCCATTCGAATGGAATCCTGATCCCTGCGAATGTACTGGTCACTCAAGATCAAGAAACATCGAGTGTAGTAGAGCAGAAAATGGATTACAAATAAGAGATGTTTTCATTTCACTTCGAGATGGACTTCCATTTGCTCTTTTTAAAATCCAAGATTCAAATTTAACTTCACTTTCACCATCCATGTTCGGTCTCTCAAACTTCACCAATTTTGTAATAACTCGAACTTCACTCACATCGGTTCCCATTGATTTATTTCAAAGTATGACACGATATTTTATATTATTGATTATTTTTGTAATACAAGTCTTGTGTTTTGATTTACAGCATCTAAAGATACCGTGAAAGAAATCTCGATAACTCATACTCAAGTGCAAGAATTTTCCTTTAGTTCATTAAATAACTACACTCTCCTGGAAATATTGGATTTGTCTCACAATCAAATAACTTCCATTCCATCCGAGGCATTTGGGTCACCAGGACTGCCAAGATTACAAGTGAGCTTAAACAAGAACAAAAAAGTGAATGATGAAGTGTTATGGGTTTTGGTGATGAAAAATTTCTTGTTTTAGGAGTTGAATTTGCGAGGCAACCAAATAATTTCAATTCCGAGTTTAGCGTTTTCTCATCTGCCTTATTTGGAAAGACTCGATTTAGCAAATAATAATCTCACAAAGTTGTCAGCGAGATCGTTGAGTAACCCAGGAATGAAGGAGATCGTTATTGTATCAGTGAAGGACAATTTCATTTCTGAGGTAAAATGACAAAACGAGTGTTTTTTAGAGTAAATATTTTAACCGTAAATTCAATTTGTTTTTGCAGATTGACAAAAACGCGTTTGTTGACCTAGATTTTTCCAGTATTCATTTGGAAAATAATAAAATGGAACATTTTCCTGAACAAATTTACGATTCACTCTTAGAACATTTGTATGACCGAGACGCGTCGTTCTATTTAGAAGGTGATTCTAAAAAAAATTCTGCCTAATTTTCAAAAAAATCTTCAAATATTTGAATAATTTTTAAATTTTACTTACAGGTAACAAATTTGTCTGCGATGAATCGATTAAATGGTTGGTGTTGAAACCAGCGATGAAAAAGCATCATTTGAGAGATTTCACGTGCGCAAGTGGAAAATTCCTGGATGGATTATCAGTTGATGATCTGAAAAAGAAAAATTAAAAAATTAATAAACAAAAATATTTGTTATACGTTTAAAATTTTTATCGTGTTATTACTACTTTTAAATTATACTTACTCGAGAGATTTTTTTTTGTAGCTTTTTTTCTATAAAAACGCAAAATAGTTATTGGTTTAAAATTATAGTCAACTAAATACAAAATAAAAACTATTTCATTGAATTATGACAGCGTAGTTGTTTTATTTCGTTGCGGTACAATAATCTAAGTAAATAAATAACTAAATTCTTATAAATAAATAAACATATTAATTACTCCGAACTAAGTTGATTAAATTCAATGTAAATGTAAAAGCGTGAAAAACACAAAATGGAGAATTAAATTACAGTACAAAGTATTTGGAAATTTACTTCACAAAAAAGTACATAAAAATTGAAACTTTTGTGACATAATAAAAGAAACAAATTCAGAAAATCGAAGAAAAAATGAAAATTTCAAGAAATTATAGCAGATATGACATCACGGACAGTTTGAATTTTTTCTCTTAAAATCTATCAACATTTTTAAATATCAGGATTTTCTTTGGTAAAGTGAGCTTTCAGAGCCTCTAAAGCTTTCGTTCGGTGAGACATCGAATTCTTAACATCAGCGGTCATTTCTCCGTAAGTTTGAGTGTGATTTTCAGGTTGGAAACACGGATCCCAGCCGAAATCGGTGGAACCGCGGGGCTCGACGATCTTTCCGTCAACTCGACCACGAAAGAGTAAAACGGGATCAATCGCATCTCCGGATGAATATGCAATGGTACACAAAGCGTACGCTGATTTGTCTTCCCAACCACTTAACAAGCGGTACAAACCAGAAGGACCTAATTTTTCAAGAAACCATTTTATGTAAGGACCTAAAAAATATAAACAAGAATTATTTTATTAGTGCATATCACTTTGTAATATCTTTTTGAAACATTTTTTAAGATTTTGTTTACGGTACATCTACATCAGTTCTAAAATTATTTAAATATTCAAAAGTTTTCTTCACAGAAAAATGTGTTTTAAATTTTGAATAAAATGTACAATGTATGAAACAAAACTGAAAATTATTAAAATTGACAAAGAAGATTCAAATATTACCAGGTAATCCTCCTAAAGCATTAAAACATAAGCAGGTATCTTCAACTATAACTGGACCTTGGACCATCTCCGCTGCAGCCCAGCATTTATCTCGTGATATGTCATCTGGTGTCCCTTGGAATTCGGGTAAATCTATTGCTTGGTTGACTATCTAGAAACAAAAATGCAGTAAAAACGAAATTAGTGTGATGATTAATTTTAAAGCAAGGAGTGAAAAAAAAATTCATACCTCAAAAGGAAAATCTTTTCCTAGGATTGCGATCGCTTCTTCTAACTTCTTCTCATTACTCGTCACAAAAACTAAACTATCCGACATCTTGTGTAGTGTTCTTTAAAACAAACAAAACCATCAAACTTTCAACGTGGTTTTTCTTCTAATTCTACGGTATTACGCAACTATTTTGGCACAATGCAAGGTGATTTTTCCAACGATTAAACAAATTTTATGGATGTCGAACGACTGTAGCAAAAATAAACACGTTTTAGAGGGTTAAGAAAAACTTAGAAAAACCATTAAAATAATATTAGTGCAGAAAAAATTCAACATTAAACTTGCAAAGGCATCTTTCTACCACATTTATCTTTAAATAATCTATTTTAAACTCAGAGTAAACCATAAGCAACGTTACACCAAATATCACTATTAATAGCACCCACAACGTGTGACACAACTTTTAAGAATTTTTTATACGAAAAATAACATGGAGATGACATTTTTACGGAGTGTTTTTTAGTTTGGACGAAAAATCCGCTACCGCGTGCAGTTTTAAACTGTAAAAGTGCAATTGGGTTTCAATTTGGATCCGTGCCTGAATTAAAAGATAAAAAATATAAACGTAGGTAGATGTATATGTATACCTCAAATAGATTTCACTTCGAGCTGGTCTCAGCCAAAACCAAACTCGACTTAATGCACTCCGCATGCACTTGATTTAATATGATTTTCCGATTAGTAGACACACGGAGCTATAAGTGGAAATGAATGTGGGATTAGTTAATACGACCTGACGAAATAAAACGGTTGATTAGTATCAAACGATGAGTTAATGTGAGTTTTAAGCTTGCTAATTCGTGAGAAAATATTTCAAGCAGAAAATAACTAATACTATACCATAATCTTACGATATCATTCGTGAATTTCGAGTTTTTTACCTGATTTCTGTATTAAATCCGTAGAAAACTCGCACGTGTCCAACAAACCTACCACACCGTAGCGGCCATTAATAATTTGGAATATTTACCACAAGATGGCGAATAAAACCGTATCCTGTGCTGCCATCTACCGATAAAATCTCCAACCTGATTTTAAAACATATCTCCACTTTTTTTTCCTCCGCTCTTATATTTCAATTCGAGCAATTTTATCGCATTCTTTTCATTTTAAACATAGTTTTAAAAAATAAAAAATCAAAGTTTTAAAAATTTTTCAGCCGTTGGGTGGAGTCAAATTGAAAATTACAGTAGGAGGTCTGCACAGGTGTTTTCTGGCTTTTGTCCAAAGGTTATTCAGTTGGACACTTATGGGTGTGGAAAGTGCATACTTGAGACGCCTACCTTAACAACCCTCAACTATATTATTTCAAATATTTGTGTAATAAACATTATACCGAAGAATTTTAAACCACAAAACCACACTATTTAATACTGCACACAGCGCCGCCCTTACGACAAATACGCGAACACGAACTCTCGTTTACAGATTTTTTTATTTTTTTTATTTTTTATTTTGTTGTTGAAATATTTATTATGAATTTTACAATAGTTTACTAAAATAATAAAATTTAAAAACAAAAGTACTAAAAATATTTCGCAAACAAGTGTAAAGTCATTTTGCGAGAGTAGCCTGCAACCATGCTAGGCTAGATTTATCATAGGCTGAGTGGGAGGGTTGAAACCTTGAAGTCGCGAAGAAAACGATTCGTGAAGGAAAGAAAATTGGAATAATATGCCTGCATTTTATCTCAATGTATTATTATATTACGGTAGCTTTTTTTTCTTTCGTGTTAGGGGTCTTCCCCTAACAAAAATATTTTAAATTTCGCTTCGCGTTTTGTTTTCGGCCAAAATAAAATTGTTGGCTTTGAGTTTGTTTTATGCGCTTGATTGTCTAACTAAGTTTGGTTTGTAAAATGTATTTGAATGTTTAAGATAAGAGTGTGAGATAAGAAACAAAAGTTAAATGCTTGTTTTTTTCCAGTGTGAACGACATTACAACTGATAAAAACTCTCCTTTGAACTTGATTCTGTCACGAATTAGCTACAAATATTGCTAATTTACAACGTTTCGCTTGTAGCTGGAAAAAATAATAAATAAATAAAGGAATAAATGTCATAAAAAAATTTTAATATTCACAAAAACATAAAAATATACAGTATATTTAAAATAAAATAATAAAGAAATGCAGTGCTCTAAATATCAAGAAAACTATTTTTTTTTTTTTTTTACAAAACTCCATAAAAATGTAATTTAATTAATTCATAAATTCATAACCCAAGGATCACACTTCAAATTTTTTTTAATAATCTAAATCCTCGTTAAAAACATTCAAAACTTCAATAAATTATGACATTAACGAGGACATCATTTTTTTTCATGCACCTATTTATACAAAATATTTTCAACAAGTTTTATGTAAAAACATATCTTAATTTTTAACATTTTCAACATGTAATAAAAATTATTTTACAAAATTTTTTTACAAAAATCCCTTCCAAACAACTTTAAAAATTAGCTTTATTAAGCCCCATTTATTGACGGATTCAAACGCTAATCCGGGTTGTAACATGTTATGTCTGTGATGCATAAATAATTAATATAGTTATGCAGGCAAGAAAACCTTAAACCCCCTACGCAATAACCTTGAAGAAAAAAAGACTTCGATGGAGGTCACACCTTAAAATGGTACACAACAACACAAGACACGACTACTTAATTATTTTATATGCAATCTTCACCCAAAAACTACTCGCCTCCAACTGTGAAAACAAATCGCTTCGGTCCTATCTCGACGCCATTTGCAATAACCTCACCACTCAAAATTTATGAATTTTTATTAAAAAGGTTAAAATTTATCTCGTATGATCGGAGATATTGTCTTATCTCTGGGATAATATTACAAAGATTCTCCATGTTGCGTGAACGACCATGAAAAAGGGTTGAAAATGAGGGTTCGAGAGTAGTAGTATGGAATGGATGCTCGTCAAAATGACAAAAGAAAGAGTAAATACGTTTAATTATGATTTGCTTCCTGTAAAACTAAACCGACGCCCAGAATAATGGTTTTATGTATTATATATTATATTAATAATGTGGCTTATTAAAAAAAATTACGTAATTAATATTAAAAAATTCAAAATTCAAATCGTGGGCGTTGGTTTGGCCTTTAGCTTGTTGTGATCAATATTTGTTGACCTTGTACGCACAAATAGAATAAGAATATTTGAATATGAATAATTTTAAAGTCCTGTATGACGTGAGATTTGGTTAGGTAAATAGTTTGTCTAAAAAGTTCTTTCAACCGCGTGCACCTTCCCAATTTATTGTTTATTGTATTTGACATTCAAACTAAATCTTAAGACTAAGAATAAGAATAAGAATAAGAAGAAAAAAAATTAAAAAATACAAATCTTAGTTCAACGGCCTCAAAGTCGAATAAATCCTTCAGTTTTACGTTAAATAAAACTTTTTGTGGCAGGATTATTCAATTCTGGTTTTACAAAATTTTTCAATTTACTTGCATCAAAAAATTGAAAAAAAAAGCAAAACTGCTCTAAATCAAAGTCTTCTGCTTTTTATATGTCACGTCTCAAAAACTGAACTTTGTATAGTTTTTAAATACAATAGTAAGTAGACTTAAAATCCTGGTTATTGCAACAACATTTTCTTGTCTTCCCCAAGTGCAAAGTGTAATCAAACTGCAACAGTGTGCATGGAGTAAATTGGCTTCATAATTCCATCAGCAAGAAAACTTCTTTCATTTCGAGCTGTAGGCACAGCCATAAAAGGAAACTATGTCAGTGGGGAGGCTGGCCAAAGCATGCTTCAGGTAAAGACAGGTGCAACACACGCAATGCGCATGCGCAACGGAGCCTACAGGCAAAATGTTGAACAGTCGAGCGCGCAACTTAACACCGCACCGCAGTTTCCATCTTCTGCTCTTGTCGACCGCACGCTGAGTGGAGGATGGCTAACCCTATCCTTACTGGACTCGAATTAGTTGAAATATTATTTGATTTTTAGTGTAGTGTAAGTTTTTGTCCGCTGCTTTGGTTGTTTTGGTTTTGCGCAAAGTTGGAAAAAGTTTTGTTTGAAATCGTTGAAAAGGTAAGAAAATTTTTTTTTTGCGTTTTGTTTATCTTTTTGAAATTTTTTCGAATCTCAGTGTAAAAAAATTTGGTTGTGGGTTTTTTTTGTGCGTACTTTATATGTAGTTTGTTGAACATTATGATTTCGAAACTGTGGATCATTAGATGAGTTTATTGCATAGTCATAAGCATTTTCAAGGTCAAGTTGTTTTTACAACGCAACTAAAGAACAGGAAAAGTGAAAGAAAAATTATGCTGACTAGTTGGCTGTATCTTTTTCCTACTTTGATTCTTTTATTTTACAACAAAAAGAAAAGAAAACATTAAGAAATCATTCTTATTCACTTTATAAACGACCTCAGTCAAAACCACAATAACGCAACCGCCAACATTCTCATTTCAAAATTCCCCAAACGCACGCAACTTTTCTCCGAACCGTTAATCTTCCTCCAAGAAAATCACCATTAATTTACAAAGAATGTAAAATATACGGAAAAACAATGAGTACCATCTGACCAATCATTTCTTAATTACACAACAGCGCAGAAATGCAGAAATGCAAAAGTGCAAAAGTGAAAGCGAGACTTTTGACGCACATAAAAATTTAATTTACGTAGTGACCTAAATATTATATGATGAAGAGCATCAACGATTACTTTCTTTTCTTTAAGGGCAATTGTAAATAGATTTGTTAAGCTTAATTTCTTTAATTTTATTGTTTTTGAGGTTAGCAGTGAAAGGAAATCCACGGCTTTGAGCGTTTTACCACAGATTCGACTTAAAAAATTGTTTTGTTTTGTGTATCAAAATATTTTAATAACATACTATGTGAGAACAATTTTTCTCGTACACGACATTTTAGGCAATCTAATAACACTTTTCCCTCGATTAGCGATAATACAATGAGTCAACGGATCATTTGTGAACTAAATTTTATTTTAAAAGAAGGTTAGTGAGGGGAAATTTAGAACACACCTTTTTAGGTGATGGCTAAATGGACTTTTACTGAAGAGAAATTATTGCTGCAGAATCTCAGTAGCAACTTTGAAATCACATTAAAATGGTAAATGCGTTCTCACTTCATCTTTCAATGCACGGAGTAAAATAATCCTAAGTGCTATCCACCGCACCCATCAACATAAAAATTGGCAGCTGTAATGGCCTTAGGTAAAAGTTACAGGTGAAGGAAGGGTTACGAGCTGAATGTCACGTCAGCATGAAGTTCAGGGTCACAGAAATGCGAGTTATAAACCTGGATTTGAATTTGTTTCATGTGGAGATGTGTATAAAGGTTTGGGTTTTTTATTTCTTTTTGTGATCTGAAGGTAATTCAGGAAAATGTAGGGCAGTTTTTGGTGAATGGGTGCAGAACAAAGCGTTCGTGTTAGGTTATGTTTTGAGGGATAAAAAAATTCATGGCTGCTGTTGAGGTTTAGAGGTAAAGAGTTTGTGAAATGGTGCCATGGATTGTATAAAGTGCTGCACTTTGGAGGAAAAAAGGTTTTGAAAAGGGAGAAAAGGATAGAGAAATAAATTTTTAAGGGGACAAAAATTCTGTAATTGGAGATTTTAACTTGTAGTAGGATGTAAATTTCATTAGACTATGCAAATTTAATTCAAACTGTGGATTTGTGTTACCCAAAAATAGAAATTTCTTAATTCACAAGGTCTTTTTAAAAATAAAAAGTCCAAAAAAGAACGAAAAGAAATAAATTTTGCATTAATTTTTGAACCGAAAAAAAGTTTCTAACTTAAAAAATAATTTATAAACCCAAAAATTCAGTAAATCACACGTTAAAAAAAACCTTTAAACAAAAAAAAACTTTCTACACACAAAAAATATTACACCCAAAAACATATTTTAAACCATAAATATTAGTCACGAAATTACTTTACCTTCTTCCTCTTCCTTAATTATGACCAACCTGGGGAGAAAAGAAAAGAGAAAGTAGCGGTGGGTAAACAAACGAGGGGTAAACGTAAAACAAACGCAAAACCGGTTTGATAAGATTGAGAGTGAGAGTGAGAGAAAAGATGACTCTTCTGATTTACCCTCCCAGGAAGATAATCAACAGTGAGCAAATAAATACTTCACACTGTTCAACGTGACGTAATGCACTTGTAATCACCTGTCATGATAAAACAGGTCAAGATCAAGTGTCATATTAAAAATAAGATTATGTCAGTTATCTGTCACATTTATGCACACAATTAATACCCCAAAGTTCATCCTGAGACATAATTTATTCTTAACTATTTTAATTTGTTACAGCAATAATTTGTTTTGGTTGTTGAGGAATTTTGGTTTTTAAAGTTGGATTTGAGTTAGGTGTCATAATCCTAACTTGTGCTGGGCACGGATTTTTGTTTATGTCTTTATTTATATATTTATTTACACATGGAAGAAATTATTCTAAATGTTAAACCTTCTTTTAGCTTTATTACGGTGTCACAAAACTGGATAAACGTGTTTCTACTTCGTATTGAGTACAAACAAACTTCATTTTACAGAGTACACATCACACTCTAAATTTACCAAGTGGAGAAAACCTGTGACTTCCAAGATGTTTACTTATCTTTTATACATTTTTTCAAGTTTATTTAATAATTTTTAAATATTTTTTATATTGAAAATCTCGTAATGGTTATTTTATACTGTATACTTTCACTGGGGCTTTTTTTCCTCAATTCCGAACCAAGTGTTTTTCAAACCGTGACAATTGTTTGATACTTTCCAGGTACACGCAAGTGACAAGGTTATTGAAAAGTAGGACAAAGCATTTTGCTTATTATCAATTGTAATGGTGATAAAAAAATAAAATAAACTACAATTTCATGCTAGTGTCTCAACTTTCAAAACCTATATATCATAAATAATAAGTTACAAGGCTTAAAAATTAATCTTATAAATTCAGTGGTTAAAAAAACTGCAGGAAAAGAAGTTTTTGTCGTGTCTTTCTTTGATTTTTTGGTGTAATCCTCAGTGAATTGGGGATGTCAGAGCGATTTAGTCGCGCAATGACTCGCCTTTTTGGCTCTGTGGTGCTTTTGGCAAAGATAGAACATAAATCAAAAACATTTTGCACAGTGGACAGCACAGTAATGCAACTTGACCAAGCCTGAATAGTGGAATTCTATAAATTTAAGACTGCATTCTCTCCACGTCAAGTTCAACAACCTCTTAAGACGGGCTTCTGTGTAGGAATACATTCTTTTATGTACCTGTGTAATTATATTTTTAAAATTTCTCACGGATATAAACAGTAGTAGCTAACCGTTGGAAAAGCTGTTTTTTTAATTTTTTTCTTAACTTTTTAAAACTTTTTTGTGGGTTGCTCGTGGTTTTTTGTTTTTTTAACCCCCCAACTAACATTTTTATCTTAGTACTAAAAAAACAAAACATGTTTTATGTATAAAAATTTGAAAATTATTCGAGTGTATAACAAAAAAAGGGGATTGAGATTAGAGTTTACACCTGTATCTTTATAGTATCTAGTTTGTTGGGTCAAAACATAAACACGTGATATAAAAAAAAAAATTTTTTTCTTAGTGAACTAAGAACTTAATAATCTGAATTTTAACATAAGGAGTAATTTAGTTTCAGGCTGTATAATGCACAAAACAAATAAAAAGATTATTAGTGTAGCATAATTATTGTATCTAAAATAGGAACAACGAGTGATATACAAATACAAATATTTACAATTGGATAAAGTAAAATAAACACTCATTCATTTCTTAGCATGAATGTCCTATTTAAAAAGAAAGGTAACCTGAAAAAATCGACAAGTTCTAAATACCAAAGCATTTTAATATTAAACTTCCTGGTATGTGAAGAGGAAAACACATTCACTAATTTACACGCATATTTATTTAGTACCACTGAGAATATTTTTTCTCTGTAGTGACACGTGAATAAATTTAATTTCTCGCACAAAGAAAGTTAAAAATTTTAAATTTCTCCATCATCAAAAAAAATAATAACTCATTGGCGTTTTTCCTTCAAACTTCCTGATCATTTGTGACCCTTTGCTATACAAGGTGACGCTACTTTTGCGGAAGAGAGAAACTGAGAAAATTTTTAGTTAAGGCAAAAAGTGATGACATCATAAGACGAGTTTTCCTATAAGCTCAGGGGCCGACACAGTGAACTTTTAGCTAATCTGACCCTCTCTTTAAGCGTGTTTTCAATCTAAAAGTGCAGAGAAAAGATTAAATTAAAATTACAGTATAAAAGTACAAAAAATAACCAAGAACTTAAACGTTATAATCATACCAAACATAAATTCAGTGTAATTAGACACAGAGTTTAACTGAAATTGTTGGTGGAGTGGAACGTAACTGAAGATTCAGTAACGGGTCAAATCTCTTAGAAATTTAACCCGAGCTCAAAAAATTTAAAGGAGATATTAAAAAAGAAGAAAAATCCGTTCATTCTATTTCTCACCTAACCGTAAACGTTACCTGTTCACTCAACCTCGTGTTTTTCAAGCTCCGCGTTCGCCCGAACTGGATTTACCCGTCAGACATCTTGCTAATTTCAGTCGACGTTTCGCGGTTAAATCTTCAAATTTTCAGATTTCGACTAAATTTTAAACTTTAGGTCAATGAATTTTCGATTGTACACATTATTTATTTACTTTATTTGGTGGTAGTGTTTTTCAAAATGTCGTTACGAGCGTCATAACAGAATTATCGTGAAATATTTTCGTGGAAATGAGTAGTCAACAAAAACATTGAGATGTTGTTCCTTTTGTGAACGTTGTTTATTTTATACTACACACATCTCCACCCTTTCTTAGCATTTTCGTGACGTCAGTTAAAGAAAAGATGGTTGGTTTGACGTGTGTCTCATTCTCGTTGTCTCCTTTTAGGGTTTGGGAGGAGTCGTTTCTACTCGACTTGTGAGATAAGTAGACGCACAAAAGCAGACGACGAAGAGAGAACGCTACGGAGCTCGGAAAGAAGGAGTTTTGTAGTTGGGGAAAGAAAGCAAATATCGGTGGAATAATATCAAAGGATTAGAAGATATTGTGGATAGTACGAATAGCGTGAAAAATTAGGTAAGACGAATTTATCGGAAATTTTTTGGTGATTTTAAAAATGTGAGTTTAGTTGAAATTTTGTGTTAGTTGGTGGTTAAGATGTGTTAATCTCAAAAAATTGATTATTTTTTGGTTAGTTTGTATTTTTAATCCTTTTAGCACTTTTCGGGTGTTTAAAACTAAAAAGGAAGAAATGTTGTCCAGCTGTCCTTGATAAACGTAATTTGAAATTCACAGCACTCTTTGCTTGATATTCAAATTCCCGAAATTTTTTTTTTTAATTCTTTTTATCGTCACGAAATTTTTTTTCTTCTCCTTATCATATTTAAAGTTCAAACTAATATTTCAAGAAAAAAATGACAATTTTTATTCCATTTTCAAGACAAAATTTTCTAAAATTTCCAATCTTAAAACACAGTAAAACACGTCCAAAAATTCGAATACTTCTTACATAACGCAATTTGACAAAAATCTTTTATTTTTGATGTTGTTTTTCGCCCAAAAAATAATTTCAAAAATAATTACATTTAATTACCTTAACTAAAATTATCCTTACGTAACTTTAAAAGATTTTCCAGATTATTTCAACTAATTATCTTATTTCAATCTCACTTTCTAAATCATTCAATATTTTCTTCCCCAGATTTCCACGTTAACAAAAATGCACTCAACCTCGACAACGGAACACTAAAAAAAACCCCAAACATCTCCACGTTGGATATTTTATTCATTTCCTTACACAACAATGTACGATCAAGTGGATCTTCATCCTTCACAACAAGTGTCAGAACCACCCATCATTAAACGTAATTTAGTGCGAAACATCGTTGCACAATTCAACGCAGAAGCGAAGAAAAGAACGACTAAAAAGAAAAACCACGAGACAGTAATGTCCAACGAAGAACTTCACTACTCTCCTCACAAAACCTCGTCACCAATCTACAACAACGACAACGACGACGACGACGGTGGACAAAACAACACCGTCCCATTCAGTTACACTTCTACTTTGCCTTTTATGTACAAGAAAAGCAAAAGCGAATACGACTTAAAGTCGCCTAACGAAGTCATCTACGCTCAAGTCGTCGTTAACGGACAAGGACCTAATTCAAAAAAGACAGTGCACACTAAAGTACCGATTTATAATGGCGAGATTAATAAGAAATATTCAACGATGAGTAACGGAATGAGTAAAAATCAATCGATATCGATGGGAAATTTACAATCGAGTCATAGAGTTAATCCTTCGAAGTCTAATAAATATGTTGTTAGTGAGACGACGAAGGTTGAGAGAAGTCGAAGCGAGTCGCCGTATGGTGGATTAGATGGTGGTAGGGTTAAGAAGAAGGAGATTAAGGTGGTTGTGGAGCCAGTAAGAACGAGGAAGGTGATGGAAGAAGAAATGGTGCAGACGAGGAAGGAGACGAAGACGTCGACGTCGACGAAGGAGAGTAAGAGAAGTAGGAGTAAGGATAAGGATAAGGAGAGGTTGAGAAGTAAATCTGAGGATAATAGATTGATGTTTAGTAAAATGAATCCGGTGAAGGAACCTGTTCCGGATTATAATTATAATCAGAATGATGGATGGGAAAAAATGGCGTATCGAGATGTTTCGTCCGAATATAAGAAAGAAATCAAAGAGACGCCGTTGGTAAAAAAGGAGAATATTCGGAGAAGATTAACCGAGGAAGTCCTTGAACCAGCGCCGGATTATGATGATAAGTATAGTAGAAGACAAAATGGATTTGATGAAGTGGATCACAGTGTGTGGCAAAATAAACATTTAACCAACGGCGGGAAAAGAGAAGGTCAGGTGCTCGTTGGCAATGGAGTAACGAAAGAGGTTGTTAAAGGGAGTTCGAGTAATTTAAAGACGACTGAGTATAGAAAACAAGAAAAAATTGTCACTCATCGACACAGGTCGACGAGTAACGAGACGAAGAAGAGTCACGAAGGGAAGAAGGAAAAGGATAAGAGTAAAAAGGAATCCGAGAAACGCGGTAAGGAAATGGCGTCGTCGACTTCGTCTTCAGGAAGACAAATAAATAAAGATCAAGAAGCGATCGATAAGAAATTTTACTACTTCGGAGCCAACGAGGAAGTTACCCGCCCACCGAGGAAAAAAGATAAAGAGAGAGTCATTCATAATGTTGAACACAACGTGAGTGGATTATCATCTACTAAGTTAGTCAAGGAAGCCAATGCTCAAGTGAGTGGACAAGAAAAATACGGCGCTAGTTCCAAATGGAGATCAACCAGTGAGTCACCGACTGAATCCGCGAATCAAGACAGTGGATATTTTAGTCGAGGCGGGATGAGTCCGACGTCGAAGGAAAAAACCGAGTCTCCAGAACCTTTTAAAGAGAGAATAATCAATGTCGAAGTTGAAGGTCGGAGTAGTAGTAGTAATAAAGGTCATTATCACAAATCAGCGAATATTAGAGAAGAAACTGGATTTTTTAATGATACTGAAGAAAGAATGGAGACTAGTGAAAGTGATGATATCCCCAATCATTGGGTTGCAGGTGGAAGTCGTGATAGTCAAGCATCAGCGCCTAGTAACCAATGGTCATCTTTGGAAGAAGATGATGAAGATATAGTAGCAGCTCACGTTAATACCCCGCATTCGTTAATCCGCGAAATGGATAAGAGGGAAATTTCGTATGAAAATAGTCAACGATCACCTGATAAAGATGCGGAGATGATGCCGTGGTATGGGAAAAGTAATGTCGACGCTGATTATCGACGAGAAATGTCGACTGGTTGTTTTACGACAGGAGAAACGGTTCGAAATGACAACCATGTTAATAATAACTGGGGAACGTCTGCGACGTTAAGTCGACTGGAAAGTAATAAAAATCGGATTAACAACGATGCTACGATGCGTTCGTCGACGGTTGATCGAAGGCAATGGAGCAGTCAAGCGGATAAGAATAAAAATAATAGTAACGCGGTGAAGATATTGCTCAACGGTCGTGACGTCACTGACTCCGACACGTCTGCTAGACATACGACGGGGATTTTGAGCAAAACGAGTAATTACGCGTCTGAGACTGAGTCGCAGCATTCCGGGAGATCGAAAGGATCGAAGAAGAGCGCGGGGAGTTCACCTGCGTTGAAACGGGTTAATTTTAAAACAAGATCCAAAGCGAAGAGGAGCGTGAGTAGCGCCGCGAATTTGTCCCCGATTCACCGTGAAGCGCTTATGAGGGCTGGGTCACCCGTGAGACCTGCGTCGGCGTCTGAGTCGTTGCAGAGTTCGGGTAGTGAGTCGAATAGATCGGTTATTTTGCACGCTACGACGGTTGCTGATATTCCTCCTCCGGTTAGCTACAGGTAAGGAAATTTTTTTTTGGTGGTTAAGTGGGGTAGAAGAGATTGCAAAATGAATGTTATTATTTTGTGTGGATTTGTGTGCAGTGTGTGATTTTTTTTTTTAAGTTTTAAGTGGTTTTCAGGATTAGGTAGAAAATTTTGAGATTTTTTAGTTTTTAGAAGTTTTTTGGTATTTGATTTGATTAATCAATTTTTGCGAAATTTGACTTATTTTTGGTGGAATTTCTTGAATTTTGTCGAATTTTGGCGAAATTTGATTTGTTTTTGATGAGATTTTATGAATTTTGGCGGAATTTGACGTCTTTTTCTGAAATTTTGAAAATTTTGCTGTTTTTCTGAGTTCAAATTTCGAAATTTTGGGGGAACTTTTTTGGTAAAAAAATCTGATTATAACTTTTGTAGTTGTCTACACATTTTTTCCCCAATTTACAATTACTCTTCACATTTTTTGCCTCGTAAATTTGTAAAAAAAAAAAATTAATCTAAATCCCAAACCCCACCACCTCAAAAAAAAAACTAAAACTAAAAGAAAACCAAAAAAAACTACCCCAGGTTAATAACAAAATAAATTTCCTTCTTTACAGGTACCGTATCTACAAAGAATCTTCTTTGTCTGGCTCGCCGCCGCCACCAGACTCGAGAAAATCCGGTAAAACCGTAACGCGTACCTTCTCTTTACTCTCACCCTGGAAACCGAAAAAATACAAAGAAAAACACGAACGAAGCCAAGAAATGACAAGTGACCACAAAGAATCTTCTTCCAGAAACCACTCGAACGAACATTTGGATTCCTTATCTCCATTACCATCTGACAATGGAACTCAGCAAAGAAAATCAAAGAAAGTTGTGAGGACCAATTCAGTCCCCAAGGACACCACTTTTGCAGGGTTTTTTAGACGCAAGAAAGACAAAAATGTCGAAAGTAAATAAAGAAAAAAATTTTTTTTTTGATGAAATGTAAATAATTTTTTTTAAATTTAAAATTTAAAATTTTTGTCAAGAATTGTTGGATTTTTGAAGTTTTTATACAACAAGAAAAAAGTGTTTAGTTGCTTAATTTTTTTTATCACACACCTTGCCAATTTTTTTAAATTCACCAAGTTTCAATTTACACCAATTATGACGTAGGGAAAAATCATCTAAATATTGGTGCTAATATTAAAAAATATTTTGTCACTCAAAAAATCAGTCAAATCACTCAATAATTTTTTTTTGTATTTTTTGTGTTAACTCTAAAAATAATTTTTTGTTTTGATTTTTTTTTAAGGTTGAGTTACTTGTAAATACAACATCAATGCAAAATAATTTTTTGTTTATTAATTACTTTTTACAGATGCAAAATATAAAAATAATCATTAATTATTATTATTATCATTATTTTTGTTTTAAGTTTTAAGTTTTTAAAGAAAAAATGTTACACTGGTTTTTTGTTTAAAAAAAAAATTTTCTGTCTTATCGGCGTTTTTTCTTAGATTTTGTAAATTTTTTATCCCCTTTTTAGTTTATACTTTAATTTTTATTAGTTACTTAACAGTTTGTTCACTTGTGCCAATATCACGTGTTCACACATTTTTTTTTAACACTTTACTGAAAAATTATTATTGTAATCACAAAAATCCATTAATAATTAATATTTTAGTAAATATTAATACAGTTTAAAAAAAAAGTTAAAATTTTGATAAATTCAAACCAACGCCAGTTTAAAATCTATAAATAATAAATAATAATAAAATAAAATTTATTATTAATAAAACGTAAACACGAAAAATTTTGCTTATAAATTTGTTCTTCTTTGTGAACATTCCGTTGTTCATCAACATCAACTTGGGTGGGTTTGTCCCCCAAATATGTTCTATTTCAACTCTTTGAAGTGAAGGTAAAACGCGTAGGTAAAAGAAAAAAGTTGCCACCTGCGCGTTGGCCGCATTAGGCTCTTTCTATTGGCCAAGAAAGATTAATGGTTGTTGGCGCAACCTCTTAGCAGGCCAACTTCCTTTTCAAGGACGAAGATTTGCCTCAAGCTGAAAACAAAAAGAAATTTAAAAAAATTTAAAAATTTAAAAAGGAACTGCAAAGAATTTTGTTTTTTTGTTTTTTCAAGATTTGGTTTTACACAATTTTATTTAAATTTTGGTTTGCAATTGATTAAAAAAGTTGTAATGAGTTAAAATTCTTGTTTTTGGCATTATCTAATGATAATGAAATTTCTAATTATTTTTTAATGATTTATGAGTGAAATTAAAATTTGATAATAATAATTTTCAAAATTTAGTTATAGAAAAAATGGTTGTAGATGAAGAAGACAACAACCTTGAAATTTAATCTTAAAGAAGTTTAGGTTTTGTTCTTTTTTGTAGAAATTCCTTTATAGGCGAGTGGTAAACTTTAACTAGAAATTTGCATCAGTGAACTTGTTTCTTGACGACTGAAAAAGTGTTGGCGAACTGGTCTTAATTCCATACAAGGTCCTAGACGAGGAAATTGCGTGGGACTACTAGTGACGTACAACTAAAACTAGGGAGGACAACCATTTCTTAATTTGGCAACAACTATTGCGATTTTGATACATTTCTTCAACGCAATTATCCATCAAGAAAATATATCTTATCCAGTTATTTTATTGACGTTACTTTACATTTCAATTGTGACCCAATCATTTAACCCTGGCTAGTCGTCCAAAAGTGTAAGATCCTTAAATAATTGGAGATGTAAGGCAACCTTGAAATTAAATGAAACAGAATCCAATGGCTTGTGACCTTTGAAGGCCAAATTGCTTATTATCAACAACAACATCTCGTCCAACTGGTTTCAAGCCACAAAAGCCATCGTTTATAGGACAAGATACACCTCAACAGTCAAAAGACGATATTTAAACTATTTTCTATAATAATTAAAATTTATTTTTACTATGTTATATTTTATCTCATAAACCAGCAATAAATTTTCGTGGATGATTTTTATCCCAAAAATCCGGCATCTGATGGTTTTATTGGCGATTTCCATCTTCAATGATGTTGGAATTTCTGGTCGTGAATTTTGTTTAATTTATTTTTTGTGGAGAAGTATGGTTAGTTAAGTGTTTTATTGTAGTTGGATTTTATTTTTTTGAACTTTTTAATTCAGAAGTAACATTAACAGTGCGTGAAACGTTGCGGAAAGAGGAAAAAAAGTTCGAGGTATGTCAAATATTTCACCGCACAAGATGTTGTTGCTTCCGCGTAATTTGTTGGTATTTTGTAAATCGCGCAAAAAAGAACGTTAATTCAATTTAAAAAATTTGTCACCTTTTTTCTTCTTTTTAATTCACAGCAAAAAAAAAAAAAGACAAAAACGAAATTTTTTTTCATGTAAACAAGAACAAAAAATTTTTTTGGCTGTTAAAATTTAACTTTAAAAATATAAAATTTTTCCAATTCGCAAACAAAAACAAAAACAAAACAATTTTTAACTATACAGTAACTATTTGTACCAAATTTTCTATCATCTGTACAACTATTTATTACCAGGTTTAATCCAAAGCTCTTTAAATTTTTTGGATGTCTAAAAAAATGTACTTCTGTATAAAAATATTTCGGTATTAGAACAGTTAACATTCAACAAGTACGTTATTATCTTCTATCTAACAACAAACTATACAATAAATTAAGCTAACTAATACTGTACTATTCATTTTTTTGTTATTTTTCACTCCTCCACGTCTTGTCCAAAACGCATAATGAAATACCAAATATGACTAAAAGAATTCCAACGTAAGCAGCTGAAAAAGACAAAAAGAAAATTGTAAATATTTTTTTTACAAGTAAATTATACACAAAAAACAATTATGCAAATTACAAAACTGTACAGTAGTTTAAAATTACTTTTAATCATTTTAAACCCAAGTTCTCAAAAATAGTAATCATTTTAAAACGACGCTGTGACACCACGACCATTAATCTCTCAAAAGTCAAAAAGCGTGGAGGAAAAGAGGTAATTAAAAGAAATTAATTCGTTTTTTAAGTAACAAACTGACAACTCATTCGTTTAAACGCCTCTTTTCTGCCTTTAACTAAATTAACTTGAATTTTTCCATTTTTAAAAAAAAAAACTCAAAAACGGTCAATGACAAGATTCAAACTTTCAGTACTTAAATTTTTTTCAAGATTACCAGCACTAAAAAAGTACTTAAACCTTCACTAATAAAATTTCCACCAAAATCATAAATTTTATTGACATAATCGAAAAATATTTAAAAATCTTTAAAAATCTTTAATCATTTAATAAGTAAATTTAGGTGAGTGTCCTTTAGTCAATCCAGACACAAAAAATTAAAATCTAGGCCACGGTTTGAATATAATAACACAAAAAAATGTTATTGTCATTCATGAGAAAACTTCCGATCAAAAGACATAAATAACTTGTATAAATAAATTCAAATTACAACCATCAACAACAGTTTTAAAGGGTAACTAGTAAATAAATACTAATCACAAAAAAATCTATAACGTCTTACATTTTCCTTGAATTTCTTCACCTAAAAGTTTACCCGATATCGTGGTAAAAATAAACGCTAGTGACGTCGTCATTGGAACCGCGATTGACAAATCTGCAAATAAAATAAAATAAAATTAAAAATAAAGTAAAATCCACAAAAAATATTTTTTTGTAGAAAGTTAACGCTACTTTTTGACCTCGTTTCAACCAAGACAAGGGCAATGATTCTTACTTTTAAGAAGTTTCAATTTTTTGTTGACTTTTTTTTATGGAGGGGAGTTTGGGGAATTTAAAAATTAAAAGAATATAAAAAATTTTTTTAGTGATAAGATGACAAATCAAAGTCATCCAGTAATCGAGGAAAAGGAGAAGAAAAAAGTTCGCAGTTTCATGACTTTTAATTTAATTCATTCCGGCTTCTAACAAGTTGCCGCCCTCGATTCAAAAGATTTCAAGTCTGGAACGAAGATTTTTAGTTTGAAGTAAATGGTCAAAGATGAGGAATTTTGTCAGTTCGAGTCGAATTAGTGGAAGTAATTCGCAAGTCAGGTCATTGGCTCAGTTTAGAAATTTTAAATGTAAACCGAGGAAAGGTAAAAAGGATAGGAGAAAGAAACCGAAACAAAAATGTTTGTATTTTCTCGTTACGGATGTTGACAAAATGGTGATTGTAAAAATGGGTCAGGAGATTAATTTTCATTTTACAAGTTATTGAGGACGATTGTAAGTTGTGAAATGTAAATAATCTGGGGCCTGATTTTCGTACGTGTCGTAAATTTCGACAGTCGTTAATTTTAGGACAGAAATTTACGATTAGTCTAGGACATCTGCTAAAAACGTATTTTGATGGGTTGTCGCTAAGAAATCTTAAATTTTGTCTTTAAATAAGGTTACGACACGATTTACGATAAAAATTAGAAAGTATTTATATTTTGCAATAAGATTTACAACATTGAATAAAAAAACAATATTGTGTTACAACCAAAAATATTTTTGTTATGAATGAATAAGAACGTATGTTATGTGTTACAATTTTTTGTATCAGTGATTTATCACTCAAAATTATTCAGAGG
>JAQIWS010000252.1:0-31692 GCA_034696085.1 Stigmatogaster subterranea | reverse complement strand
GTCGTAACGCGTTACTTTTTTCGCCAAAGTAACTGTAACGGTAACGCGTTACATTTTACGGTAACGGGGACAACACTGAACATTATTAAGCCTAGATATGAAAAATGGCGATTTCGAATATTTTTCACGTGCGAAGAACCAAATTTGATGTTGATACTGACAAATAAAAACAGAAATTTACTGTAGTTTGAAGTTTATACCTTAACATTTACATTGTCCATTGCTCCACAGCATTTGCCAACGGAAAGGATTTTGCTTCGATTTCCCGTACTCGATGATCACAAAGAACGAGCAGTCATTTTCGAGGCCTCGCGCTCTGCACTCGCGTGGAAAATCGCCATCTACCGATAATCTTTCTAACAATAATGACAAAATAAAATCATTAGACATACGGTATCTTAAAATTAATTAATGACTACTCACTACTTTATTATATAACTCCATTCAACAATAAACAAAATATCTGGAATCGCTTAATAAGTGATTTCTTTTCAATCTGTGCAATTTACATAATTAGAAGGCAATCATGAACAAGCACAATTAACAACGATTAGTACGATTATTATTAGAAACATTTTGCGACTGTCGCTCTTGAAATGCAATCTGAATTTTCTTACAAAATACCAAATTCTAACTTCGTTCTTCAAAACTTTCGTTCAAATATACACGTCATACAACCTGCAATCCTCCTTTAGGAGGAATTTCTATTTTTCATTCTTAAATCGAACATTCTTAAATCGATCATTCTTAAGTCGAACTATTTTAATATTGCGACCTAAATTGCTGTTTTTGATGGCATATGCCAGTAAACGCGCGTTTGATCGCTTTTCAATGAAAGTTATGCTTTACTTGAAAATTTACTCAATAACTTCTGCAACAATAACAAAAATCCCGTGATTAAGAGACGGAGATATTTCACTAAGTATTACTCACTACGTCCAAAAATTCAAATTTTGTTTTCATTGAAACAGCACAATTATTTATGTTAACTTTGATTTTGTAGTCGAGTTTGCACTTTAACAGCTACGAAGACTTTGTTAAACGAGTTTAACAAAATCCACGTTCGTTGTTTACATCTCATTGGCAAAAACATGGCTAACTATGACCATTTTTAAGATGTAACGTTAAATTTTGACCCTACAAAAAAAGGTACATTGTGATCTACTTATAACTAAATGTGTCTCCAGAGGGCGTGGCGGATAGATGCACATGAACATCTTATGCACTCTTGTTAACTTGAGATCATGAAGTATTTAATAATTTTACTCCAAGTACGGTATTAGAAATTTTTTGTTAGTGAATTATTTTTTACACAAATTCCAGTTTTCTGAACCTAAATTTAAACACACTGAATTAATTTGAGAAAAAAATTTCACAAACTATTCAATAAAATTCTGTAATAATTGTAAATCAGACGGCAACTAACCAATAATAATTCAGTTTGTCCAGATTATTGTCGTTATCGTAATTGACAAAAGACGAAAGGTAAGCATATGTATTCATTTTAATAAACGTGGTAAACCTGACGTTCGATTTTCCAAAGAAAATTGTAAAATTAAAATTAAATGTAGCAATTGCTGTATACTCATCGATTTATCCACAATAAAAAGTCCCAGTTTCAAACTAAAATGCTGATTCCTTACATAAAATGTTGGTAACAATTGCATTGTTAAATATTGTAGCTCCCAATAAATAATGCAAAAATGAACAACGATTTGCATACATAGTTTACCGAAATTAAATTATCGATGCAACAATTTTATCTCAAAAAATTGTAACATTGAATGTATAGTATTTCCATTTTCGTAAAATTGTTTCAAAAAATAAGCTACGGTGGTATTACGTACAGTTTCAAAATTCAAACTCAGGCACAATTTATACAACAAATGGAACAAACGAGCTTGTTACTAGAAATGTAATTTATGATTGTTGTTCACTGTAATACCCAATACACAACGTCAATGATAAATTAAATTTACGAAAATAACGGCGCTACAATGCACACTAACGAGCAACATTGTAATAAAAATTTTAGATGTTGCTTAATATATTACAAATATTTAGTACTCAATAAAACTAGACTACGTAAGAAACAGCAAAGGAAACGAAAACAAGAACGGCACGGGTAGGAGCTTAACGTCGCCCAAAAAAATCTCCATAACGGGAAGAAAATGTTTGAAAAAAACAATACGAAGTTAGTTACATTTTTTTAACTACTAATGAGCTCTTAAACAACTTTCAAAAACAATACTCTGAAAGTCTTTACATCTTGACGAAAAGAGTATTGCATCTCTGCACAGTAATTTACAATAATACATCACATTTTATAATAGGAGTAAAGAAATTTAGGGAGACGGATAAAATATGAATAAAAAATAATTAACTACGGGGTTTAAACACGTGTATTTAACAGAATTGAGAATATAAACAATTAATAAAACATTACCAAGTAAACAATTACTCATAATATTTAAATATTAATTATTCTATTTTTTTTTAGTATACTTGTATACTGTAAAAAATAGTCTAATATTGACTTAAGTCAATATGGCGAAATTGAAAAAAGCGAAGGTAAATTTCCTTATTTTTTTGGGGTGGGGTAAATTTAAACTCCAAATAAAGTTGCCAAGGTGGACATTTAAAAGTGACAAAGTTCGCCGTTATATCACAACAACCAGTTTTAATAATACAGTACTACAAAATAAATGTATATTAACCATGAATACTTGTAGAATTAAAAACCGCGTTCATTAGAGAGTTTGTCACTGACAACCTCTCGAATGAACACGGTTTTTAATTCTGTTGTCACTGACAACAAAGCAAAATCAAAAATATTGGTGTAAAACCACATTTTTGTAAAAATCACTGCGATAAATTACTGCAACCAAATCTCGTCGAGATTATCAATACGGTAGAAATAGTAAGACGACCTCCAAAAAAAAGTCACAATTCAATTGCAGAATTTGCAGAATTTGAAACCACATACCGGTAATTTATTCTACATTACAAATTTTTTTCTGTTCATTCTAATTGCTTAAAAAAATTATATACAGTATTCAACTTCATCGGTAGAATTTTTTTTTCAAATTTCAGTTATTAATAGATTTATACCAAGTGAAAATTGTCACAACTGAATCTTCACACAAACAAGGCACATTTAAGATTTTCACGTAGGATAAAAAAAAATAGTTATCGATGCCTACATGTAATTTCAACAAATTTCAGAAATTGTTAATTATGCGCACGTAGCGCAACTCAATCGAATAATCACTCCTCGACTGTTACGCTATAACAACACCTTAAAATCCACATTTTTCAATATATCTTGCCGTAATATAAAATTAATACTACATTAAATTGGTATAGCAACAGCAAAAAATGATAATCCTATTGCCAAAGGTTACTTTTTAAAATTAATATTTCGTTCAAAGCTGAACGTTTTTCAGAACTACATGGTTATAAATCTGTTACGCTGTTACAATTCTTTAAAATTAAATAAAATCCACAAATATCAATTGCAAGAAACATGCAATCACAAATTTTTGGAGATTTCAAAAAAGCTAAAATCTACTTTACGATATATTGCAACGGAAGTCTTTTTGAAGATCGTATGGTTAGTTAACTTCAGTACTTGCAAGAATATTAACAAATCTTTGAGTCTGCTTGGAACCAAAAAAATTAAGACGAACTTGACCAATAAAATATTTCCTTAAACAGTAAATTAATAACCATACTATTGTCAAAACATTTTTTCACAATTGGACTCAAGCCAAAACGGCAAAATAGAAAGAACTGAAAGCTGAAATTTTTATCTCCGCAGAGACCCCCAAAAATGGTATAAGACGGATACTGGTATTTGAAATCGACAAGATTCACCACTTTCGTGGAAACATTTTTCTGACACGGGCACTCCATGTTTGGAAATTAGTTTAATACCAAATTTCTAAACATTCATAAAGTTTAAATCCTAATATTCAATTTATGATCCTAAATTAGCAAATCATAACTTCAATTTTCAAATTTTACGTATCAATTTACAATTTTAATCTTCAATCTAAACAAACATTAAACACTCATTCACAAATAGAAAATTATCACAACGTCTGTTCTCAATAACACAGTGCGGAAAATGTACAAATCAACACTCCAGTAGAAGGGAAAGATAAATTGCTACGTTTACAAAAGTGTTGTGAATTTGCAATTATTCCGAAATTTACGATGCAGAAATGCCACCCAAATTAATAATTTTGTGCAACAACATTATACAACTTAATGTGTCTGTGAACTTTTCCCTACATGCTTAATTATTACAAAGTGTAAATTACTTAAATACGCACCGTTAATTTTTACAAGTAAAATACTAATACACGTTAATGCACTTTAGCATGAAACCTCCATACTGATATTTTACAAATAAATTATTTTTAATCACCGTATTACGTAAATGACGCATTGATACGTCTCTTGCTGCAACAACTGACAGGACGTGTCTTGGTGAGAATAAATCTGCGCTTTACAGACCTCTATATTGTTACTGTAAGAAAAAGTGATTGCAAAAATATACTTGCAGTAAAAGATTGTAAATTAAGAACGTCACCACCGTTATAACCGGAAAAAGCGCTTAGAAATCAAAGAACCAACCATAACACTTTCAGTTCGTGCTGTGATTCGTTCATGACACAACGTTTATTGCTACAGTACATGAAATCATTCGTGCTGAATGAATTCTCATTTCTGCAACCTGACAATGAATACAGTACACGGAAGATGGGTGTGTAGCTGATTAACTACGGTAACTACAAAATTATTATACGTAAATTTTATAAATTTTATAAAAGAGAATCGACAAACGCGGAGTTTGTTCGCCTTTAGCATTAAGAGAATTTCAAATCAACCAATATATTACACAAATTCAAATATACAGTAATTAGATTCTTAGAATTTAATTCTTAATTGACGTATGTCACAAGTCTGCTGTCACTAAAGCAACTGAGCTGAAGTTTAGTCATGCATTCCCAGTAAGATTAATTACTCAACATTTTGCATATATGTGGGTAATTATATAATATTTTTAGCATATCAGGTATTAATAAAAATTAATTTTTTAACCGTATTTTACATTAATAGTTAAAAAAAAAAACTCTTCACAGTACTCCAAGCTCTAATTTAACGGTAGTCACAATTTTGGTTAACAATTTCATTGAAAGTTTACTTTCGCATTAATTTTTGGGAATGTCACAAGGAAACATTTTGTTCTAGAGTCAGTACATTCTAATTTCAATTCGCAGTAATTTTTACACGCTGCCCAATTGTACAGTGATTTACTGATTTTGCAGCGTTAATGTTACCTTTATCTGGATCAAAATAATCTGTGAAACCCAAATGGAACGGTACTCAATTATAGTACACCGAATTCAATATTGTGGTAAGACATCTTATAAATAAGCCATGTAACCAGAATATTAAACTACCTCCCAAACCTGCTTCGAATTCAAATTCAATAGTCTTTTATATCAACCAAACAAATAAATTACTGAATTCTAAAAATTATCATTCTGCAAAATTTGTTAGTTTAATAAAAATTTGAGAATTTTCAAACTAACTTTATACCATTTATACTAAACTTAATCTAATTACAAAATCTTCAAATCCGTATCAACATAATTTGTGTAGTTTTACCCTTAAGCTCAATTTGAAATCTCTTAAATTATCCAGTTACACGATTTTTTCAAATTTGTATGACAAGTAAAATTATTGTAGAGTAAAACTCCGTTGTATCGCTGACCACGGAGGACATAGTAACACCCGTGTTATCGGCTATCCCGCGGTATAATGAGGCGAAATTTGCTCGGGTTCTAGCGTGCTAGGAGACAACTATACTCGCGTTATATCCAAATCCGCGTAAAAACGACGCGTGAAATAACGGGGTTTTACTGTATTTCTAAAAATATTATCAAATCAAAAAATTTGTGCAAAAATTAAGCTCTGAAAATTCCTACAATTCACGGGATTAAATCAGTATTTTTGCAAAACATGCTGTGTAATAAAAACTAAAATTTCAGTAAACATTAAAAACGTTAAAAACGGTGGTGTGTAAAATACACTTAATTAATTCACCGCAAACGACGGTTAACCGTCATATCAGCAAATTAACCAACACGAACAAAATCTTACTTAATTTACGTTAAATAATTGTCGTACAATTCAACAAACAATACAATCTGTAGTTTAAGTCAAAATATATAGTAAAGCAATCATTGAATTCTTACTTGGTAATTAAAATATTGCTTTAATTTATTTGACTGTATTGCTAAACTTGTAAACATTCACAAAATTAAAAACGTAATATTAAATTTAAGACCATAAATTAGAAAATCAAAACTTCAATTTTCAAGTTTAACACCTCAATTTACAATTTTAATCTTCAATCTAAACAAAAATTAAGCACCAATTTACAAACAGGAAATAATCATCACGATTGTCTTGAATAACGCGAAATGTACAAATCATCACTGTGTAATAAATTAATAGACTACTGACGTGTGAACATGGCATACTTAATATTTACGCAGAGAATGTTACAAGAAATCCAAAATAGATTTATTCTAAAATTCTATTGCATCTCGCGACGGAATTAAAAATAATTAACCTACAAGCAAAATGAGACGTGTATTGATTTTTTCTCAAAATTATTAAAATTATTTAAAATTAGCAAATAGTATTGCATTACACACCAAATGCAATAAAATCATTTCAATGCAAATTGGACTCATGTATAATTGGAACAAAGTTGCAAATCAGACTTAATATTATGAAATATTAGTGAGAAAGCATTCATAAAAATAAATAAATTACAAAAATTTATTGCAAAATTAAATTTTGCAACAGCATTGCGTATCTTCTCACATGAGCTTAAGAGAGTATCACAACACATTTACAGTAATCGTGGTGCGCAAAGAAGCTGCGTGTGCTCAAAGCAAGAAATTTACAAAGATAATTACAAATAATTAATAAATGCAAATTGGCAAAATGGAAAAATCAGAGTAACTGCCAAGAAAAATAATTAAGTAACTATAAAATTATCACGCCTGCAATTGTGAAACTTCTCAGACGACGGTATTTATATTCACTTATTTTTCTTATAATTCAGACGCAAAATTTACAAAAAATTTCAACCAAATCGACACACAGCTCAAACTGAGTACAAAACATTTAAGAGCAAAAACTTGAAAATAATGTACAAGTACGATAAATTGCAACAAAAATGCAAATTGTGACACAATTTACAACCACGCCATTTATCAAACATGCTTTAAATTATTGCAACAAAAATTTATAACAACCGTTTAACAAAAGTTACAAATTACAAATCGTCAAATTCTTATTTTGAAGAATCTTCAATAGCTGCTGCGTGTAACGTGTCTTAATATTTGCAGTAAACCAAACAAGATACGTTACTACATGACACTATCTTAAATTACAAAGGAACGTCAAGCAAAATTATTTTGAGATTTACGATAGATACCTGACTGCGAAAAACGGATGACCGCAAAACAATAAAAAATGGCTTTAAATAAATACAGTTTGTAAGGTTAAAAATTAAATCAATTTACATGCTCGTTTTTACACGAGCCAAGCGCTATACCCTCGTAAAATTCAATCATAAAACGCATAAAATCTAAAGAAAACTCAGTTTTCCAGAGATACATTTGCATTTAGATTATACTAATGTTACTCCACATAAGCAGTCAGTGATAAATTAATTAAATACTTAAAAATGTTTGGTAAAAATTAAGTTTCTTGCGTATAGAAATAGAACATCAACAAACATTATTAAGCCTAAATATGAAAAATGGCGAATTCGAATATTTTTCACTTCCGAAGAACCAAATTTGATATTGATACTTGACAAATAAAAACTAAAATTTACTGTAGTTTAAAGTTTATACCTCAACATTTCCATTTTCCATTGCTCAACAGCATTTACCAATGGAAAGGATTTTGCTTCGATTCCCCGTACTCGACGATCACAAAGAACGAGCAGTCATTTTCGAGGCCTCGCGCTTTGCACTCACGTGGAAAACCGCCATCTATCGATAATCTTTCTAACAATAATGACAAAATAAAATCATTAGACATACGGTATTTTAAAAGTAATTAATGACTACTTACTACTTTATTATATAACTCCATTCAACAATAAACAAAATATCTGGATTCGCTTAATAAGTGATTTCTTTTTAATCTGTGCAATTTACATAATTGGAAGGCAATCATGAACAAGCACAATTAACACAAAAATTTAACAGACACAAAAATAGAAATTGTGGTAATTTTATTTTTTGGTATTTTTATTTTTAATTTTAAATTTCATTATTATTAATTTTTATTTTATTTTATTTTAATTTTTATCTCTTCACATAATTCTGTGCACATCTAATGTCGATCAATATGGCACAAAGAACATGAGCAGACACTTTGTATGGATTTATTTTTTTGAACAAACATAATTAAAAATACCTTTTGTTTTTACGTATCGACTACCTCCGCCATTTTATGTCATTTATACAATGGAAAAAAAATTCCAAACATTTAAATCAAAAACTCAAAAATTGCACTACGATGAACATAAAAAAATAAATAAAACGCAACCATTTTGAATTTTTTTTTTTTTTAGTCTAACACTTTTTGTTTTATTTCTCAAAAATTGAAATTTGTCAGTTTTTTCAATTTATTTTCCTCATTGTTAAATTTTCGTTGTTCAAACACAAGAAAAACCAACAAACAAAAATTAATTCATCACGTTTTTCAATTTCTTTGTTTAAACCAAAAAATTTCCATTGTTTAAAAAAACTAAAAACAAAAAACAAAAACAACAATGTCTACAACAAAACACAAAAATTTAAACAATAGACTTAAAAATTGATGAAAAACCATGTCCTCGTGACTAGAGAAACGAGTCAGGAATAATAATGAATAATAATAATCAATTAATTATTGAATTTCTTAATAAAAAGTGCTTTTTTCATCAATATTTTTTAATATATATTTATATATAACATATACTAATATATTTGTTTTTATTTATTTTCATTAATTTTCTTTTCTCTTAACTTCTTTTGTGGATCAAAAAATTTGAGCATGAAAAATGACTGCGAAATATGGAAGAAAACGAAACAATAATAAGCTTTTCAGTTTCAGTTTCAGTTAGTTAGTTAGTTATTTAATATGAATCAACACTTCGCAGAAGTGATTTTATCCTCTTGGGATAAATATATAATTCAAGAGATTAAAATTATAAATTTTTCTAACAAACAATTATTAGTAATTAAAAAAATTAAAATTACAAATGGTACTTTATCCTCTTTTAAACGCCATTGACATGATTGTTGTTTGTACAATATTTTTTGTTGTTACGATTGTTTGATTGTTAAGTCCGGAGGGGAAAGATTGTTAGATAACGGAAGTATTGTTTATTAACAATTGTTGATTGTTGACTGTTGTTTAAGAATTGTTGCAACATTGGTCAATTGTTTGATTATGTTTTCACAATCAATTGTTGAAGATATTCTTTAACAATTGAGCTTACGTTTTGTAATTGTTGATGGGTTTTATTGTTGCAGCATTGTTAAGTTTTAAATTGTCACCAAAAATTTGCAAAATTGATTATTTTTCAGATTAAACAATCGTCAAAACATTTTTTCGTTGTTATAGTTAAATAATCGTTGCAGCATTGTTTAAATTTTGATTATCAATGACAAAATGCAACAATGCGAGCTTCAACAGTTACGTTCAATAATTGTTGCAATATCGTTTAGAAATATTATTGTCGATTATTAAATTTTTATCCCTCCATTTTAACAACAAAATCTCATTATACTGAACAATGTAACAATGGTCAAAATAAAATCACAAATATCAGCATTTTTCGAGGTTTTAAAATCAAAATTTCTTTTTAAACAACAAATAAAAGAAAAATGAAATAAAATTTCAGAGGAATACGATACTCACTTTCGTTTCTTTTTCCTAACAAAACAGGAAAAAAAAATTAATCAGTTCAAAAAAATTTCACATTTTTTTTCGTTTTCCACCTCGTTAAAAAAATTAAAAAAACTAAACACAAAAAAAATATGAAAATATTTTCAAATTCAGAAAATTTCCAAATTTTTCAGTTTTCGGTTTACTATAATTATTCAAATTATCAATTCATTTTCGCTTAACTTCAATTTTCCAATTATTATTTTTTTTGCACAATGTCAACTTAATTTTTGTATTTTAAATTCTTATTCTTAAAAATTTTCTTAATAATAAATTTCTTAATTTTTTCCCTCTATTTTTCAGTTTCCGACGAATCTTCGGTCGGATTTTCATCCATTTTATTTCGTTTCGGACTGTAATTATCACCGCCACTTTCCAGACTATCTTCGGACGGTGCGTCGTGGTGCGCTCTCTTAGCCGACAATGCAGCTGAGCTAGCCAACATATTTAGCGCAGACGCCGCATTGCTGGTCATTGGCGATACCTGCTCGGCCACAGGCACAGATGGGATCATAAACGAACCACTTCATAATGAAAACAAAAATTTTTAGCATTAAAATTGTCAAATTATTCAAAAAATACTCCAAAATAATTTAAATTTTAAAATTTTGGCTAAAATTCTTGTTAAAAACAAAAATTTACCCAAATTTTTATCAAAATTAATCGAACGAGAACTGTAAGAGGAAAAACGAGAAGTAAATCTCGCAAACTTTCGTTTTGAAAGCTTAAATTCACGATCTGAACAGCGAAATTTTTGTTCTAGACTGGCACGGATTCATACAACCGCCATGTTAGAAATCACCGATGACGTAGATTAATCCAAGCAGTGACGTCACTTCGACTCAACAACTAGAAAAATCTCGTTTTGAATTTTAATTTCAGTGTTTAGATTATTCTGGAGTATTATATTATTTGAATTATTGTTTATACTCTTCTTACAATGATGTGGGTGGCTGTTGTTGGTTAAAAGCATTGTGGGAAAAATAAGAGGAAGATGGCGCTTGAACGATCACGGGCGCTTGGATGGGATGGAGTGGCGAAGCTGAACGGAGAGATTCGCTTGCCAATATTTTATCTAAATGTAAATATACGCATTAATATTAATAAAACTATTAACAAAACTAATTATACCTTCCCGGCGATAAAATTCTATGTTATTCCCTCCGTTCATCACTACTGATACAGGCATAGGCGAGACTACTACTTTCGGTTTCGCTGACAACGCCGTTACTAACTGCGGAGGATTCCCGCTCATCATCATCGAATTAGGATTGAAATCTACAAACAAAAACAATATCAGTAAATATTGCAAATTCACAAAAAAAATTTCTTTAAAAAAAAAATATTCCAATTCAAAAATGAGTATTTTAGATTTTTGAGATTAAGTGACGTCATTGCTGAGTTACTCTACGTCATTGCTGATTTTCAACATGGCGTCCAAATCTAAACAGCGTGAAAAATCGATGTTAAATCCAGTTTTCGGATAGTAAACGATGAAATTACGTATCCGAACGAGAATTTGCGAGATTTTACTTGATTTTATCTTGGAATATTCTTTTACAAATAATTTTTGTTTTATTACTGTGACTTGCTCCAGGAGATCCCGGCGCGGATTGGCTGATTTTGTGGTCACGTGATATGTGGTGATGATGGTGGTGATGGTGATGCGATATTGTCGATGATGTAGCCGGAGATCCAACGGCAGAGTCGGGAAGACTATCGGGAACGGGACTCCCTTCCCGAGATAGACTGTCCGGAGTGACTAATCCGCTCATTCCAACATGGCTCGGTGACGCTGGTGCTGACCTGCAGTGGACGAAATGTGAAACATTAAAAATATTATAAAATTTGAAAAAATTGTCAAAATTTTTTGGTACTAACCGACTGGAGAGACCAAACGGTGCACGGAAGCAGGGAACTCCTCTTTGACGCCGTCGACGAAACGCTTGTTCTACTAATTTGGACTCGGTTTGAGGATCGATCCTCCAAAACGAACCTTTTCCTGGTTCCTCTTGTGAGCGAGGGACTTTGACAAAATACCGATTTAGGGATAAATTGTGTCGAATTGAATTCTGGAAAGTAAAAATTTTAAGAAACTTTAGTTTTAAAAATATTATCAAAATTAAGTAACGAAAATAAATTTAAAGAAGTGAAAAAATGCAGACAACAATTCTTTTTGGCGTTCGTGAGCAAAAAAATAAAAAAAATAAAGCGAAAATCGCAAAAATTTGAACTTAATGCGAAAGCACAAAAAATACGAGAAAAGCCGCAAAATTTTAAATTAATTGCGAAAAAAATGCAAAAAAACTCAAAAAAGGAAAAACCGCAAAAAATACAAAAAATACAAGAAAAACCGCAAAAATCCCACAAATGAAATTTTAATTAAATACGAAAAACCACACAATTTTTTTTATTAAAAACGACATTGTCGCAAAAAAAAGGGGAAGAAAACTGGCAAAAAAATTTAAATAATTTTTATTTTTTTCTCTCAAAAATTATTTTTTCCCCACCTGCCATCCTTTGTCCGCTGTCCTATAATATGGGTAGTTCTTGGTTATGTAAGAATAGATGCCACTAAGCGTCAACTGTTTGTCGACGGCCGAAGAAATCGCTTGAACAATGAGCTGAGCGTAAGAAAACGGTGGTTTCGATTCATCTTTGGGGCTAGGAGGTCCGTTATCGTTGGACGAGGTTGTATTAGTGGTGTTGCTGATGGAGGAGGTCGAGGTGTTGGTCAAAGGTGGTGCGCAGTCTTTGTCGTTGGACGTGACGGCTACTGCGCACATAGCCGACATGTGAAGTTCTGACGCTAGGTTGCGCCCTGTTCGTGGACTTGTCGGACATGAGTTAGCCGCACTATAAATATGTAAGGAAAAAATTAGTGGTGAAATTTTGTGGATGTACTTAAAGTTGAGGTTTGGGATTTGTTGGGAAATTATGGGAAAATATTATTGTTCAAGAAATTTTGAGAAATTTTGTACCAGTGGAAATTATGGAATTTTTTCAAATTTGGAAAGTTAAGACTTGGAATTTTTTTCCAGACATTTCAAAAAATTATTACTTTTGAGTGTGAGTGAAATTTTTTGAAGTTTTCTACGTTTTCAAAAATGGTAATTTATTTTAAATGATTCAAAATCACTTTCCAAGTTTGAAATTCTTCTCAAATTCTGAAATGTAATTTTGTTTAATATGTTTAAAAATTTTCCAAAGTGGAAAATTTTCCGATTTTCACAATTTTTGTTATGTGAAAAAATATGTTTTTTTGTTTTTTAATTTTTTCAAGAGTTTCCAAAAACTCCAAAAATTTCTTAAAATTATAAATTGTCAAGTACAGTAATGTATTGTACCAAAAAATTTTCCAAGTTAAAAAATTTCTGTCAATCAAATTCACATTTTTCAACATTTTTCAAAATGTTTCAAGAAATTCCAAAGTAATTTCCAAATTCCAACACATTTACATTTTTAAATAATTTTAAAATAAACAATTTCCAAAATTTCAATTCCTTCAAAAAAATTCCAAAATTTCCAAAATTTCCAAAAAATTTCCAAAAATTGATAAAAACTTTTTAGAATTTTTGCCTACATTTTATGGAATTTTTTTTTACAATTGTTGAAAATCTTCAAAATTTTCAAAATTCACCAAACTTACCAAAAATTCACAATCTCAACCATACACCAACAAAACCATCACAAAAATTGCATAATCCCATTTCCAAAACAACCACCCTAACAAAAAAAAAACCCTCAAACACCAGTCACAACAAAAATTTCCAATTTCCCCTAACCAGTTCCACGCAGCAACCAATAAGTATTAACCTCACGTTGACTTCGGTGTCCAATTTCGCCAAGCAGCCACCAGGGATAAACTCCAATTAATTTGCTAATACTAATTCCCAATAACTACACAATATCCTCGCCAATTTTCTCCCAAATAATTCTGGTTCACGTATTTGTTCATTTTTCCCCACCTACTCTCGTTCACACATTATTTCTCTCCCTCAGGTAATCGATCGCCAATTCCAGGTAATTTTTCTCCATGGCAACGCAGTAAAGATATTTATCACCCTACACACCACCCCTAGAAGAAGAAAAATAAGGGAAAAAATTCCACCTGAATTCACTCCACGTTGTCAACAACTTTTTTTTGAAGTTTTTTTTTTTTGAAGTTTTTTTTTGGTTTTTTTCCAAATCGATAAATATCGGGGAAAAAAATCTTTCGATTTTCGAAAATTTAATTAATAATTTTTATTTTTGTTGATTTTCAATTTTTTTTTATTAAAAAGTTCAGGTTTTTCTTGCGTTGATTTGAAAAGTTCAGGCGGTGGTTTTTGAGAGTGAGTGACGTCATTGTTGATTTTTAATATGGCGATGGAATTTGTTAAATGCTGTTTGAAAATGGAGTCGAGGAAAACCGTATTAAAAAAATCTCGTTTTTCGGTTGAGAATGATGGATGGTTCATGTCTCGAACGAGATTTTTCGAGATTTCGCGAGGTCTCGTTAAAATCTCGCGGTTTCAAACACAGGTAATTATCATATTTTGTGTATAAATTTATCACACCACATTTCACAATCTAGAATAACAATTCCCAATTTTTCAGGATTTTTCCAAATCTCGTCTTGTCTCGTTTAAATCTCGCAGTTTCAAAATAATGTTTTTTTGCATTTTGTATACTTTATCACACCACCCTTCAAAATTCTGAAAAAAAAACTCTCAATTCATCAAGATCTCGTATTTTCTCGTCCTACTCTCGTACCTTCCCACTCAACAAAAAAAAACAAAAAACTCACCCAAATTTAAAACTAAACCTTTTCGAGATTTTGCGAGATTTCACCTTTTTCCTTAAATTTCCCACCAAACTCACCTTAAATTTTCGTCACACTCACGTGTTAACCCTACCACACAATTTCCCAACTCACCTGGAACCCCACCTTAAAACTTAAAATATTTTGTCCTTTAATAAAATCAATGTTATAAGTTCAAAATTCAATAAAAAAAAAATATAAAAAAATGGCGTGGTCACCTTATTGTGCCAGTGGGTGATGGGAAAGGGCTGCTGAAATTCATTTCTGGATCAGGGATGTTGATCCTCAGTGGCGGGAAGGGACGTCTTTTGGGGATAGACGGCGTTGCTAGCGGTGGATTGGTTTCATCGATGAGAGACTGGAAAACGATTTTGATGCTGGTGCTCGGAAACCTGAAGACACACCTGAAAAAAAATTAAAAGAAAATATTATTTTCTGGATTAAAAATGATGGGGATTAGGATTATGGTTGGATTTTTGGACTTTGGATTGAGAATTTTTGGATTTTTGGATTTTAATTTTTGAAATTTGTTGTGTGAAAATGAATTTGGTGGTTTTTGTTAAATTTTTTTCTTCCAATTATCCGTACTTAAATCTTCAGTCTTATTTTTCTTAAAGCTTGTGAGAAAATTTCGAGAAAAATTAATTAAAAGAATTGAAGAAATTTTGAGAAAATTTTTCTAGTAAAAATTTCAATTTCTTGTCAAGTTTGCTAATTTTTTTTTTCAATTTGTTTCACATGTTTGTCAATTTTGTTTAAACGTCGTTCCCAATTTTCGCCGACATTTTCCGATTTTTCTTAATTTTTTATACAATTTTTCCAATTTATTTCAGTTTTTTATCAATTATTCTCAATTATTTCCAATTTTTCTCAACGTTTTCAAATTTTTCTCAATATTTTTTCATTATTTTGTCAGTTTTTTTTATCAATTTTACTCATTTATTTCCAATTTTTCAATTTTACTCAATTTATCTCAACGTTTTCAATTTTTTTCAAAAATTACAAATTTTTCTTTTCATTTCAAATCTCAAAACCTCCATCCCTAAACCTCAACTATCCAAACCCAACAAAACCACCACCAATCCATTTCCAACCCACTCCCCATTTCCCAATCACCCAACCTTAATCCAACCCCAAATTTAACCAAAAACCAACAACCAAAATTTCTCCCCAATTTCCAACCAAACCTCAAAAATCGATTTCCCACTTACATTTTTTCAAACCCGTGCTTCTAAAAATATTTATTTTTAAATCCCTTTCGTCAACGTCTTTTACAAAATAATTTACTTATTTAATTATTCCACGTGTCTCTTTCACACCTCATTCCCACGTGTAAGCGTGTGTGCTCAAACGAGACGCCACAAATAGCTCAACCGCTTTGCGACTAAACACATTCAACAGATCCTTTATACTCTCGTACTTCAACTAGCCAAAGCGAATAAAAAATAAATAAAATTCCTAAACCACGAATTAAAAAATATTTTTTTTTGTAAAATTAATAACACCATTTTTTTTTTTTTAAAAACGGAGCAAAAATGTGAAAATATTTAAAGTTGATATTTTTTTGGTTGGTTATTTTTATTTTGAGTGAACATGTATTAAAAAAACAAAATGGTGGTTTTTGGGTATGTTGGTGAAAAAAATGTTACTTTAAAAAAAAAATTTATTTCCGATTTAAAATTTTTTTTTTGTGATTTTGAGTCAAAAATCAATAAAAAACAAAATGGCGATGTTTAGGTTGTTGTGGAGGGTAGGCACAACGATGATGAGTTGTGTTAAATTTTAGGAAATTTTTTAATTCCCAAATTTAAAAAAAAAAAAATTTTTGTTGTTTTTTTGAGATTTTGAGTGAAAAATCGATGAAAAAAACAAAATGGCGAATATTGAAATTAATGAGAACATACAAAAATTTTACGAAACTATAAATAAATTTTAGTTTAAAAAAAAATTAACATAAAAGGGGTTATTGAAAAATTTTGTGCAACATGTTTATAAAAACAAAATGGGGGATTTTTTTCCAAACATTTTAGCTATTTTTGTTACGTGCAGTATAAATCTTGTTACAAGATTCAATAACCAGATATATATTACGTTCACCACTTCACATTTTTTTAAAAACCGTTAAAAGACAACATGGTTGAACGTTTCCTAACAAAATTCAATTTTACAGAAATTTCATCACTCAAAAAAATTACAACTACAAAAAAAAATCCACAAAATACATCAAAACACAAAAAATGAAACTATATTTTAAAAAAACCAAAATGGAAGACACATCATCAACAAATCGTTAATTTTCCGAAAAACAAACCGATTACAAAAAAATAATCAATTTACCAAAAAAAAAAACCACTACAGAAAAAAAAAATTTTATCATCAAAAAAACAAAATGGCGTCACCAAACAAACCGTAAAAAATTTCTCAATTCCACCATAAAACCTCATTACATAACCTCCATTAACTCAATTAAAAAATCTACAAAAAATTCCATCAAAAAACCAAAATGGCGTGACCAAAAAAAAAAAAAATAGCACCAAATTGTTAACTTATTAAATTTTCCACGAGAAAAATTAGTACACCAAAAAAAAAAAACCTATTACATAAAAGAAATAAAATAATAGTCAAAAAGTAACATAAAAATGGCGCGATAAATTACAGTAGCTTGTTGCCACACGAGCAACGCGTTACGTAACGATTTATTTCGTGTAACGTAAGCAATTCCACGTCGTTTCACTTTAAAAAAAGAAATGAATAAATAAAATGTAAATAACATGATATAAAATAGGAGACTAAAAAAAAACCAGACGCTCGTGGGTTTTTTTAGCTTTTTTTTTTTTTTTTGACGCGAGGGGAAAAAACGCAAATGGCGGCGATTTTTTTTTTTTTTTTTAGTGGAATAAAATGTTTATTTTAATAAGAATATTAATGTTTAAAGTGATTTTAAAAATTTAATTTTGTTGGAAAAAAAAATTTTGCGGTTTTTTCCCGCGATTTTTTTGCGTTAAAATTTTGGGGGATAAAAAATTTTGTTTTAATTTTTACAAAGAAAAAATTTTTTCCTCATTTTCCCCCAACATTTTCCTTGAATGTCCATTTTATCTTTAAAACACAATAAAATTTTCACTCTGCAATTTTTCCTCAAAAATCGCAAAACAAATTCAACCCTACAAAAATACCAAAATGTCAGACTAAAAAAAAAAAAAAAAAAGGTCCCAACCCACACAATTTAACTATTTACTCACACTATTTACTACACACAACCTCAATTTTATTTCAGAAAAAAAAATAAAAAAAAATAAAAAACTCGACCAGGAAAAAGGAAAAGGTCTTCGCATTATCACATTAAATTATGTAAGAACCAAACCCGCCTCCAGCGGCGAAAATTTTACCGCCAAAAACCTCTACCATGCACCAACTCATAAAAGGAACCTCGACAAAGCTAATTTAAAATTTAAATTTCAAATCAACACAAAAATTTGCGAGTTTCACTCGCGCAAAAACAACTCATTTTTATGCCTAACGCGCAAAAAAGCATTAAAATTCATTTTTTTTCAACCGAATCTTCAAAAATGTTACTAAATAACTAAAGTTTAGTATTAATACACGTTTTATCACTACGATAATCTAAAATTTCGAACTTAAAACAAAAATAAATCGAGTACGAATGAAAATTTCAACGTCGTCCAGAGGTCAAGGTTACTTATCGAGAATTCAGACTGGCGCCAAACCGAGGCCAAAAAAAACGTTAAAAACTTTATACAATCATTAACTAACTTTGGTTAGATGTTTACATTAACACCTTAAACGTTAACACCCTCTAATTTCACTTTAACACCCAGAAAAAAGCCTCAACGAAGCCTATTTTCGATTGCGTAAAACATAAACAACTCGAAATGGACTTCAAACAACATTCTCAATAGAACAACTATAAATAACCTCACCCCATTGGTCCACGTTTATGACGTCATTGGTTCCATCTCACAACATAGCCAAAAGCAGCTGACAACGTTAAAAACCTACAAATTTTTAATTTTTTCACCGTTTAACTTTAAATAAATGTTATAAATGTAATATAAAATGTCCAGACGATGTGTATTAAGATTTATATCAAACCTGTTGCGTGATTACTGGGCTAAAAAAAATAAATATTGATTTTTCTTTAAAAATTCTCGAAATTTTATTTTTAGGTTTTAGTTTATTTTTTAATTTTTTTTTTTTTAAATATAAATCTTGAATTTAATCTTGTGTCAAGTTAGTATTGTGTTAGTTGATAAGATTTCGCTTAATTAAATTGAATTTTAGTTAATTTTTTTATCTAGTTGATGAGAATGGAAAATTTATGTAGTGACGAAATTTTGGGTTTTAATTACGAAATATTTGATTTCAAGATGGCGGCGGGGTTGGGTTGTGTGTGGGTGTTGGATTTAAAAATTTGGTAATTATATTATGAGGGTTTAGTTGGATGTTTAATTAGTTGATTAAAGTTTTCAATGTTTAATTTGAAGTTTTTAAAGTAAAAATTTGTTTAATTTTGTGAAATTTGAGTTGGAAATGTGGAATTGTGGGATTGTTTGTGTGCAGGAAAGTTTTTAGAGGTATTTTGGTGAGGTTTAAAAGGTGAAATTTGTATAGGATGATTTTGGTCCAATTTGTTGAAAAATGATTTTGGCTTGGAAAATTTGTTTGTTGAAAAAGGTGAAATTTTTTGATAAGTTTTGAGATTAGTGAAAATTTGTGAAATTTTGTGAAGATTTTTTTGTTGAAAAAATTTGAAAATTAATTTTTTTTTCGAGGAAATTTAAATTTTTGAAATTGTTTTTAGAAAATTGATTTTTAAGGTAAATTTGTTGAGTAATTTAATTATTTTAAACAAATAAAACGAAATTTTTGATTTTCTTACGTGAAATTTTGATTAAAAAAAGTTTTTTTTAACCTTAAAACCAAAAATTTTAAATCAAATTTCTCAATTTTTCAATAAAAAAAAATTTTCAATCCCAACATTTAAAAATTTCCACGTTTTACCAATTCTCCAAAAAAAATTTCCAAAAAATTCACAATAAATTTTTACCCCAAAAAATTCACAATTTTTTTCCCCCACTCCAAAATCCAAAAAAATCGACCAAAAAATTTTCTTAACCTCACCATAAAATAAAAACCAAACCCACAACAACAAAAAAAAAACATTAACGATTATTTTTCGACGCAGTTATGACCACGCAAAAAAAAAAAATAAACCCAAAATAAAAAGAACCAATGACGTAAGAGAAAAACAAATAAAACGCCAAAAAAGCAAAAATACAAAAATAAACAACCCGCAAAACAAAAACAAAACAGCAAAAAATTGTTAAATTATCTCATAAACCAATTTCACAAACTTTTTATCAAAAATATCGAGTAAAAATATAAATAAACCACAATGTAAACAAACATCTAAAACGCGAAATTTGATTTTTAACGGTTTTTTCTCGCGAGATTTGAATTTGGGGATTTTTTTTTGGGTTGTAAATGCCGTGAGACATCTGATATTTTAATCAGATCAATTTAAAACACGTAATTTGGCTGCCAAAAACCCAATTGCGTCACTTTAAAAACGTTAGGCTTAAGTGAACCCGCCTTGTTTACAATATGGCAGCCATGTTGGACTCAAGCACATGGTTTTTTTCCCTCGTTCTTACACTCAAGGCCAAAAAACAACAACAAGTGTACCAAAATATTACCAAAATTGTAAATTACCCATAATTCAAGTTGGGTTACGGTTAAGTTTTGAATGAGTGGTGGAAAATGGAGGAAAATTTGGGGGGAAACGTGGGAAAAATTTGAAAATTTTTGCTGAGTCTGTTGAAATTTTGGTTTTTTGGGGCGTAAAATTGAGAATTTCGGTTTTAGAAAGTTGAAAATTGATAATAAATGCCGAAAAAATTACAAAAAATCGAAAAATCTGTCGAAAAATATAAAAAAACGACCAAAATGTCTCGAAAAATATAAAAAAAACGACCAAAATTTCTCAAAATTTCAACACCAAAAATTCACCAAAAATCCCCAAAAAAATAACTCAACTCCACCCCAAATTTTCCCGACCCTTAAAAAAAAATTTTTCTGGAAAAAAACCCAAAAAACCCCAAAAATATCCAAATCTTTCACCAAAAAATCTCCAAAAAACCCCAAAAACTCCAATTTTTTTCACATTCCCACCAAAAAACAAAACCCCCAAAATTTTTCCCAAAACCCCCAAAAAATTTCAAAATTTTTTTTCCAAAAACAAAACAAAAAAAAATAACAACTCACGTTCGTGGCAACTGCAACGCAGGCGCTCCTTTCCGTTGAAACACTCCATCCACAAAAACACCGTTCTTCCCCGTACACACCATAAAAAAATGCGGCGTCTCGAAGAAAATATCCAAATGTTTACGCGAAATGAAAGACGAGTGTCCCATGTTGACATCCACTTCGCCTCGGCTGCTGTTTCGACCAATCGTGATGCGGTTTTGTCGCACCATGTACTCGAATTCCCGACCTTCTAACTTCGCTATGGCCGTTCCTTTTCTTTCTGGACTCCATTGGACTTTTGTAGGGCTAGCGGGCGCCGATTTGAGGGCTAACAGCGCCCACGCGTCGTTGTCAGAAGGGTGTTGCAGCGTGGACATCGCGTCTCCGCCACAAAAATGGCTTCCCTGCTACCCGATTGAAAAGAAGATGGATGGTGTAAACCACATGCGCAGTAGATGGCCATTCCCGGCGTGCTCTGCGAGTGTTGATGGTTGTTGACGTTAGAGGGGGTTTGGTGTTTTGTTTTGGTGGATTTCGGGTAATGCGGATTAGTCAGAGGATTTTCGAGTTGTTTTGGTGGGTTGGTGGGAAAAATTATGCGTGGGAAATTTAGATTAATTAATGTTTTGGAGTTGGGTGTTGGTGATTAAAGTTGAAATTAAATGTAGAATTAATTTTGGGGATTTTTAAGTTTTGTTAGCAGGATGACTTCGATTATTTTTTAGAGATTTTGTTATTTTGGGGGGAAATTAGTGGGAAATTGTAGGGAAATAGCACAAAATAACTTGAAATAAAATAGTTTTGTAGATGTGGATTGAAAAAAATTAGGGTTAAGTGGAATTGATAACTAATTTTGATAGTTTTAGGGCAGTGGTAATAAAATCAACAAGTTCTTCTGGATTATTTTGGGGCACACCTAATTTAATTGATACAATTTTGTGGGAATTTTGGGCATCTGTGCATAAATTGTGTCTGATAAAAACTAAATAAAAAGATTGTAAAAAAAAAATTGTTTGTGGTAAAACTTACTTAGTAACCAATTTGATGTTTTTCTTGGCATCTTTAAAAACAGCTAAAAAAAACTACCGTTAATTTGATTTGAATTTATAAAAATCCTTGAAATTTGATTACTTACCAACTGTGGAAAGTTTACCTATGTTTAATTAGCTATTTTTAGTTGAATATTTATTTAGGACGTGTTTTTGATTACATGTTTTGGGTCCAATTTACATTTTTAAATATATGTAAATAGTGTTAACAAGAATAAAAAAAATTAGTGAACAAACTTGATTTAATTTTATGATATGATTTTATTCCTTATTTTTTCCTGCAAAAATATTTAACGAAAAATATTTTAATTTTTTTACACCATTTTCTTTCTCAAAAATTGCACAAAAATTTAAGTACACTAAAAAATTTTTGATTTAAACATTGAGCATTTTTTTATAGTTAAGAAATAATTAAAATAAGCACAAAAATACAAATTTATATTCAATTTATGTAAATCAACCAGGAACCTTAATTTTCATTGACCTCAAAAAATAAACAAAAAAATTCGAAAAACAAAAAACACATTAATCCATTAATATTAAAATTATTTTTTGGCACAATTACACAACAAAGATCACCTTAGGAAACATATTTTCTGGCACTTATTTTTTTTTTCTTAAAGGCAACTTTCATGATCAGGGCCTCCATTTTGCTGTAACTTCGATCTACGGTAGTTTTCATAATTAACCTTTGCAGTCATTTCGACTAAATCCTGCATGTGTGTTCTGCACCAACAAAAACAATAAACAAAAATACAAAATAAAAATCTAATCACCTAATTACCTAATCAGCATATCTCTTAAATCAGCAAACTCGCAATGATCTCGATTTTCAACTTCAACTAATCCCCATTGCGTTTTTCTACCTAAAATACTTTTTTGGTTGACTGCATATTGTTTTTCACTACCAACGATAGCGAATGGAATCATTTCCTTTAAAGTAAAAACACCAAATATTAAAAACACAACACTTAACCTAAATTTCCAAACATTTGTCTTACTCTCATCTTATTATTAAGCAACGCATCTTCATCTTTGTCGTTCATCAACGGAGGATAGACAGTCACGTCATTGTCAACTAAAGCGTCTTTGATCTAAAAATAAAATATTTTGAATTTATTCCAACAGACACATTTGTCGATGTGAGTTCGTTACCCTTTTCTTAAACTCGGTTCGTTCTTCTAAAGTAAGCGTATCTGCTTTTGCAATTACTGGAATCAAATTAACGCAGCAGCTTAACCGTTGCATAACTTGGATATCCAATGATTTTATCCTTAAAAAATTACAAAAAAATTAGTAGAATGATTGACAATAGTTAAGAATTGATTTTTTAATTACGAATGTCCAGTTGGAGCCACGAAATAAAGGCAACAGTGAATTCGAGAGTCGTTGATATGTTTCTTTCGGTTTACACACTGCTCTTCAGTTAAGTATTTCTCATATTGTTCGTTGATATGATCGATAATTGGTTGCCAACTGAAAAATAATCCGCATTTTAATCACTGGTTACTAAGTAATTGCTATAGTTAAGTCACCAATTATCGTTGTTAATTTGATCACCAAAGCCAGGAGTATCGGTTACGGTTAATCGAAGTCGCATTCCTTTTTCTTCGATCGCTGTGAAAACAAAAATTATTGATTATTATATTAAAATGGGTACCGGTAATTTTTTTTACTAAGAGTTTATGTTCAAGGTAACTTTAATAAACTCTTTAAAGTCACTGGAAATGTAGAAAATTAGTAATTTATTGAACAAACAGATTTTCAACAAGTTTACCGTGTGAAACTGATCGAATAATTTATACATTTTTATTAGTTTCACGTGTAATTTGATATTTAAAAATTTATAACTACTTTATATAATGACTAATACGTCTTTTAACCAAGTTTCAGCAAGATTTGACCACCAGCAAAGAAATTTCTGCGAATTTTAAGTGCTTTTTGTTCACGACAAAAAAATTTTTACTGGTCTAAAATTGACAAAACTTCGTTTTAGGGGTTATTAAACATTTTATAACTACAGTTTAAACTATTTATAATTACTATGACTAGTTGTTCGCATTTCTGTCGTAGATGGCAGTGAATTATCCGTCGTAGATCGACATACTTTCGATTTAAAAAGCGTGTTGACTAGCGTTGTTTTGCCTAACCCACTTCTACCTACAAAAAATTAAGACAAAATAAATCAATATAAAATTACAAAATAACAAAAACAACACTTTTCTTACCAACAACGAGGATATTAAACTCATAACCTCTCTTAATAACTTTTTTCCGAATTTGTTCTTGAAGAGTATCGATACCAACGTATCCTGTCGTTTCCAATTTGGAGCTCCATTCATTTATTTCCATCAGATCAAAGTTTGTTTTTATGTCAGGTTATACACTAAACACCTGCTCAAATCAAATATCTACAGAGAAAAAAAAAGAGCGAAAAAACGAATAAAATTAAATCAGTTATGACGAATTGAAACAAAACATCCTTATAGAAGCACAAAAAATAAATTTCACTTCCTTATTCTTAAACAACAGGAAAAAAACATTAACCTGCATTTTTTCCACAGTTTATTACATCATTTAATCTGAAAAATCAATTATATTTTATTTTTATTTAGCTGTAAATTATTTAAACCTAAATTTAGTTGTTGAACAAAAATATCGAGTTACTCAATGAGCAATGACAAATCAAATGACGTGTGATAAATATTTCATGTCTCATCGACTGAGAATGAAGGGTTAAACCAAAATTTTTCCCTTTAGTAAACAAAAAACAAAAACAAAAAAATTTTGTAAATTAAATTCCACGAAATTATCAGCGTCATCTTGCAAACTTTTCCTTTTAGTCTTTTTAAAAATCGAAATTTATCTTCAAAAAAAAAAAAAATCTGTGTCGACAAACAAACAAACAAAAAAAATATCTTTAGATAAAATTTATTTACAAAAAAAATCAATTTCGAAATCAACTCGTAAAAAACACAAAAATTTTAAATTTTTTAACATTTCACAAATCGTTAAAATCAAAAAATTAGTCACGAGTGAAAAGAAAAAGGAAATTCAACCGGTAATGAATTTCCGGCGAAAACATTTTAATTAACTCATCTTAACGCAAATTTTCGAGTGTTTTCGACACTTACTAGCAAAATCCCCAAACTACAATTAATTTATCAACTCAACAACCCACCTTAAAAAAATATTCCAACAATAAAACAACAAGTGTGAGCTAAACCTTAACTCCAATTCTACACCAATTATCGCGTTTAGTATTTTTAGCCAAGCGTTCCTCCTGTATTAGGCTTACCTCGGTTGAAAGTTTTATGTTATTAAAGCGTTGTTTTGTCGTTGGAATCCCTCAATAAATTGCGTGCACTTGTTTCTCTCGTTGAAAGGCTCAAAAGCACGCGTGCTTGCGATGACCGGCCTCAATGAACTCGAGCCTGATTTCGACGTTGAGGTCACCACGTTTTAGGGGGTGGGGCCAGGAGTAAATAAGCGATTTAGGGTTAAAGTATTTTCTTCTTTTTCTTTTTTACAATTTTTTAATTAAACTATAAAATGTGTAAATAACATAAATAAATTTTTTGGTTAATTAAATTTTTGATTTATTTATCAAAAGTGTTGAATGTCGATGTCAAGTTGATAAGAGTTTGATGTATATTTATATAAATAATGATTTTTTTTTTTAACCCTGAAAAAGGGTTAACTTTAAGTGGATTTTAGAAAATTAAAGATAATTTTTTTTTTTTGTAAAAGTTTTGGTGCTTTAAGTAATTAACAAAGTTTTGTGAAAAGTTTGATGTTAATCCGTTAATGCTGCCACTAGAGGGCAGTAAATGTCTGGTCGATGAGATTTATAGTGAAAAATAAAAAGTTTTAATAGTGAGTAAAAATAAAAATTGTTTATTTTTTGTTTTTTGTTTTTTGGTATTTTAATCTAATTCAACTTGGGTGGGGTGTTGAATTGCGGTTTTGTTTTGAGTTTCTGGAAATGCGAAAGCTTTAATGTCGCAGGAAAAAAAGAGATTGGCTTTAAGTTACAAATTAAAATGTGCAAACACAAAAGTTATTTTCTTTTCTTTTCACGTTTTTTGTATTGTGAGTTTGCGCAGTCGCATCAAGCACAACATCGCCCTTTTTGACTATTTTGTTTGCCTCGTTTTCTATTGAAAGATGAAAATTGCTTGCATCAATGCCTGCGCAAGAAAAGGTGCAAACTAATTTTAAACTTTGTGATGAGAAAATTTTCTTTTTTATCTTCTCTCTTTTGCTGAATTTTTTCTTTTTAAAAGTGGAAAATGTGTTGTTGATAGATTTAGTCAAATTTATTCCTCAAAAAGTAAAAATGGCGATTTTTATTTTGCGTCAGTAAATCTAAAAATAATATTTTTGTGATTATGAAAACGAGATTACAGTATAAATTAAATTTTTATTATGAATTTTACATTTTTATATTTTTTTATCCGCCTTAAAAATATTTATTTATCGAATTTTCCTACAATTCATTGCGCGAAAATGTTGATTCACAATGGCGGAGTTATTTACCGATCTAAATACACAGAGCCAAATTTAAATCGATAAACGTCAATTTTGCCATTTCCAGACCCCAGAATTGTAAATTAAGCGTTTAATTCTACTATTTAGACTCAGAAAATAGGAAGTATTTACAAAATAAACACCAGGAACCAAACTCAAACTGCGGAAAACTTGATTCACAATGGCCTCGTTATTTACAGATCTAAGTGCGTTTAACTGATTTTACGCCGATTCAAGCTGCAACGCAATACAAAATTTTTTTACATAACATTAAAATTTATTTACCTCTTTGAAAATCGCACAAAATATTCATGAAACAAACAATAAGTGAAAGGAATACCAATTCAAACTCGAGACTCGCTTCACAATTACGACGTTTTTATTGATCTAAATTTAGTAATTAAAATTTAAGGAGATAAATCCATTTCCCACACCCGTTAAAACCAAAAAATAATAAATTTACCATCTAACTTTAAAAAAATCAGCGAAAAAATGGAGAAATCTTGACAAAAACCAAAAAAACATCAACGAAAACTCACTTAAGTCTTTAAAAAAAATTCAGTCGAGCGCCGTAATATTTAATTAAACCAGTAATCTATTTATGTGACAGAGAAAAGCTTGGTTAATTTCAACGAAAATATTTGTAACATTATATTTGACCAGAGGACTTCAATATCCAATGATGACACGAAGCACCGCGAGAACATCAACGTGTAATTAACGCGAAATTTGATCAGATCAAACTCAAGTGGAAGGTGACTCTTATTTACTAAAAGTAAAATGTTGATTGGAAAAGGAGATTCGCATGAGAAAAATTAGATATCAATTCCAAAAGCCCTGAAGAAAATTAAGCAGAAAACCCGTACAAAGCAACTTGATGAGCTGATCTCGCGAGTGACGTCAAGTCGCGTGATCTTAGCTTTCACTCGGAGAAAAATTACAAATGCTGGCTCTTCAGCAACTGCAATCATTAAACTATTCTTAGGATTTGTGGGTGCACCCGCGTGGGTGTCTGTGTCACAAGGGGGAGTTTTGTGTTTGTGAGGAAATCACGCATCTATTGTCGACGTCAAATTGGCTTCTGGAGTTCAGTCAATCGACTAAGTGTTTAATTTTATTTTTAGCTCCGGTTTCTTGTTTTAGAATAGGGCTTGTTGGGTTGTGTGTTTGTTGTATAATAATTTTTTTTTTGTTGGGTGGTGGTTAGGTGATTGTGAAAGTGTGGGTTTGGTGCTGAGTGGAGGATGAGTCATGGGGAGTTTTTGCGAGGTGAATGTTGTTGTTATTGTGAATGATTTTTATTTTGAGAATTGGTGATGAAATTTTTTGAGTGGAAAAATTGGAAATTTTTTGTGACGTAATAGGGGTGTGTTTTGAGATATTAATTTTAATTTTCATAAATAAGTTTGTTGTGGAGTTTTGGGAAATAACTGAGGAAGGGTCTGTGAAAATTATTTATTTTCACTGTGCTGCTGAAAAATGCGGAAATTATTTATTTTATAAATTTCAGATGAAAAATGCGAAAATTTTTACACTTTTTGGCTGAAATATGGGTTTTTCCGAAATTTTGGTGTGTAGTTGTTAATATAGTCAATTTTTTGATTGAAAATTGGTAAAAATAATTTTCAAAATTATCTAAAATTCTCTTCGTAGTAGTTAATTTTTCTTGAATTCATTACACATCCATTTTGCTCGATGTGCGTTTATTTAAATAAACTCTTTGCTTAACTCTTTGCAACTCACTTTTCAAAGTTTAAACATTTCATTTCACTCACTATTGACAAAACTTTTAACTTTAGCTCTCTTTAAAATTTACTGTTTTCCACTCATCCAAGCAACTTAATACAAAAACAACAAAAAATTTCATCCCAAAACAAACACAATTTTCAAATTTTCAGAAATTTCACTCTTGTAAGCTAACGTGACCAAACACTTCAAACTTTACAAAACCACTCTCACTCACACTGTTATTATTGAAAACTGAGACATTAACTCATCCATTACATTTTCCGAGTATTCAAGCTACCAAACATTGCCTAACACAAACTTCCAACCAAAACAATGCAAAGTTTCATATATCCAATATAAACTAAACACTTTCCTCATTTTCTCTGAAAACCCAGACATCTCTTCAGTCTTCACACAAAACCATTAAAAGATCTAATCTCTTCCCCTAATACATTATCCTCCAAACACCAATATCCAATTACCAATCAAAAACTCAAATATTCCAAAATCCAAATCGACGTTTCGAAACCAGAAAACAAATCAATTTATCTCATCAACGTCTTCACAACTTTTAATTTATACTCATCAAGAATCTTCACACTATTCAACCTCAAAATTAAAAAAATTAGAAATTCCGCTTTTTCCTTTGTTTCAACGGAACGAGCGCTTCATTAAAATTCGAACGAATAATATAATCTCTTTTGTTCTTAGCTTTATCCCATCGACTCTGAAATGGAGTTTAGAGTGCTTTGAAGACGATAAGAACCAAGTTTAGTTTCGAGCAGTCGCAGCAACAAGAAGGAAAAACGTTGCACAGTTTTCAACTTGCTCAACAAAAGTCGCCATTGTGGGATTTGACGTTACCAAGGTAACCAAAGAAACCTTCAAAAGCAGACGGAAAAATGTCAGCGTGAGTTTGCGCGTGATTAAGCTTTTCAATATGTGGAGGAAGAACGTTAAATAGAAAAATTATTAACCGCTAGTTTTCAATTAAAAAAGAAATATACGGTAAATTAAAAATTTTCAAAGGAAGGAAAATCAAATATTAAAGTTGACTCCGGCGTTCTTGAGATTTGTTGTGCGGAAGCGCCATTATTATTGTGATCTGGAAAGTTGAATATTTGTTTAAGACAAAAAGAGTTTTGAGTTTTGAAGCTTGGATTTAAGAACTGTTTTGTATTTGAATTTCTGAAATTGTGTGGGTATTTTATAACGTAGATGGCTTGATTAGCTTTAAATGTCAACAATCTTTTCTAAAAATGTTTATTCAGGTACAGCATTTGTAAGTATATTTGTCGTGGTGTTAAAGAAGTTACGGTACTTTGAAGTAAGTGTAGGAGTTTGTGAATTTCGTCAAAAGGTTACGGTAAAAAATTCATGTAAACAAAGTATAATTCCAGTCAGTTGCATTTGACCGTAAGCCAAAATCTCATCATCAAACTATGCTTAACAAGATTTAAACGAGAACGCAACGAGAAAATGCAGAGGGCAAGGAATATCGCGAAATGTCGTTTGTTTACGTGAAAAACAAGATTTATATTCGATATTTCTGCGTAGCGCTTCGCAAGGAGGCCATGCTGGAAATCAACAATGACTCAACGTATCTCAGCAATGACGTAACAATGACGTCACTCAATCTCAAAAACAGATAATATCTACTTTAGGGCAATAAATTACAAATTTTTACTTAATAAACTACACAATATTACCTACAACATCAATTTTCAGTTGTTTACAAAAAATTCTCACCCAAAAACTCATTACTTTCACATCAATTCTACAAAAATCCACCCTTAAAAACTTATTATTAAATTGAAAAAACTATTTACCAAGAGGAAGTCGTCCAAAAATGATTTCTCATCCTATTACTCACATTGTACATACGATATACTGACGTTAGAATTCAATTTAGCGCGATATATTGCGTTAACGTTCAACAGATGGTTGGGGAAATTTAAGAGTTGCGAAAGTTGTTACCCAGGATATTTTATTTTAACGCGGGGTTCAACTTTCAAATCTTTAACGTGGGTAGTCACCCAGTTTATTAAAGTGAGCGTGGGTTGTATAGAAGTGCTTAAACCTCGTGTTGGCATGGTGAGAAGTGATCTAAGACCGTAGTCCGTTCCTAAGACGAGCTTAAATCGAGCGAGAAAGATCGAGAAGATGGAATTGAAAGGAAGACGTTGAAGCTGAATCAATTCGACATTTCCCAACTGAATTTAGTGTTGCTATCCAAATGTCTGTTTTCACTTTGTCCTTTTTTTGAGTGTTTGGTGAAAGGTTTGTTTGTTTTTGTTGTTGCTTTGGGGATATTTTTGAGGGGGAAAAGAAGGTTGTTGGGTTTTTAAGAGAGGCGATTAGTTGGTGGGAAATGGAATTTGGAGAAGTTTTTAGGAGTTGGTTTAGTGTTGGTTTTAAATTTTAGTTTGATTGTTGCTGTTATATTTTTCAAACTGTTTTCGAACTGAAAAGTATTTTAGTGGTCGTGATATGTTTTTATTATCTGGGTGTAGTGATTATTTAGAATTTAAGTACGGTAATGTGTTTGTGGTGGTGAGATTTTTATTTACTGTAAGCTAGATTATCCTGATTTAAATGTGAAATTTAATTTTGTTAGAATTAAAGTTGTTGTCAAACAAACTGGTAACTCATCTTTGTCGAACTAACAATACAGTAGTCTTGTCAATTTTAAACAATGTTATTAACTTTGGGTAAATTAATTGAGGAAAAATAATTTTGTCGACGTAGAAATATTTTTGTCGACCAACATTAAATTTTGTCGAAATGACATTAGTCTTGTCGAACAAAAAATAATACTTCCAAACTTTAGTAGGAAATCTATCGAATTAAAATACTTTTCCAGACGAAATAGTAACTTTTGTCGAAAAACAATTGTTGAACAAAATTAATTTTTGTCGAACTGAAAAAAATATTGTCAAATCACAGTACCGTAATACTGTCGAAATAACGTAAATTTATCGAAGATAAAGTAATTTTTTCGTATTTTTTGTCAAACTAAAGAAAATATCGTAAAACCGGAATAATTATGCTGAATTGCAATTATTTTGTCGAACTAAAATGCCGTAATCTAAAAAAATTATATTGCCAAACAACAAATAATATTACCAAACAACAAAATATTTTTTGCTATCACTCACAATTTTGTCGAACAACAATTAATTTTGTCGAACAACTTACAATTTCGACCAATTTAAAACAATTTCGCAAACCTAGGGATGTTGTCGATTTACAAATAACGTTACACAACTTCATTAT